>JBBPNF010000160.1:0-20683 GCA_038090755.1 Leccinum truebloodii | reverse complement strand
CAAGTAACGGCAATCAAGCAACAAGTCGAGCATGGCACGGTGTCGGGTGACAGAGGAACACATGAGATTACATTGTTTCGTTCGTATCAATTAGCCTCTGTTACATAGAATAGTGATCAAGAAACAAAACAGCCCTGCTTCCTGGAAGTCGGACGTCACGACTACCAGATTTCCACTACGCACTAGGCTCTTTCCTGACTCTTCAGAAACTCCATCTCCGCCACCGCTTCCCTATGGAACGCCTCGTAGTTCCATGCCAGCGAGTCATTCTCGCCGTTTATGACCCATCCGAGTGCCCCCGTAGTCAACCAAGCCACGCGCAGAAACAGGCTCCCGTCCAGATACGCGTACTCAGGATTCACCTCCACCCCGTCCTTGGACAGCGAGTCGAGAACGAACTTCGCCTCACGCTGCCCATACAGCACATTGAAGTGCGCCAGCGCCCGTTGTGCTTTGCAGAGATGGTCGTTGGGGTGCGCGATCGCATTGGTAAGGATGGCATACCACGGGTTCGGAGCTGTAGCATAAGGCGACGTCGGAGAGGGGAGCACACTGGCGCCTGCGGTTGGCTCAGAGCCCAGGAGGGTGTTGAAGTACTTGGACGATGGGGCATTGGGGAGGGAAGGGAGAGGCTGAGACATGAACGCTTTGAGGGGGAAGCCCGGACGACCGCGGAAGAGCCACCAGGTGATGCTCGCCAAAAAGTGCGCACGGAGGAGCTGCCTTTGCGATGTGCGTGACAAGTATGCGCAGAGAGTCGGAACGAACAAGACCGATGTCACGATGTGCGCGCTGAACGTAACGATTAGAATATGCGAGGACATCCATGTCAGCTGCACGTACGTGAAGAAGTCGGCACGATACTCGGCCTCATTTCCGTCCCAGCTTCCGACGCCATACATAATCGTTGAAACCCAGATGAGCTCCTCGAGACGTGCCTCCAGGTCTTCCTGGCTTTCAATGTGGCAGTCCCACAACTCGGCATATTGATTGATTACTTCGCCGTGTGTGTGGAGCATCATACCGCACTCGTGCTTTTCGAGGATTTTGGATTCAAAACGATTGTCGCGAAGCATGAGAGTCAAGATGTTCAACGCCCTGAGGCGCGAACCTGGCTTCGGCATCCACTCCGGCGCTGTTCCACGTACTGTAAGACAAGAAGAGGCGAAGAACAGCGGGGACAACTTACCCCGTCTCTCCGCATCAGTTATGGGAGTGGTGCGCGTCGGAGTGAAGAGCAGACGTGTGACGAGGGTAGTCAGGCCAGCAGGGTGCACCGCCGTCCATGCGAGACCTTTTAATCAGATGAGCGATGAGCGGTGACGACTCAGGGCACGAGGTACCTTCCGCGATGAGACCCATCAAGCCAAACTCGGCCCCATAACCAACGTGAATGATTGGGTGGATGAGAATTTCCATAAATCGGTTGAGCATCTCGGGTTGTTGGGCACCCTCTTTTGGAGTACGGACATTATAGTGTGACGAGAAGACGTATTTCTCTAGAATGTCAGAGATGGTAGCACCGGGCTCGAGGACAACGCGGCGGAAGTAGTCGAGATAGGCGTTGTAATATCTGAACAGCCAGTGTTAACAGGGAAGAAAGGGTGGGAATGCTTCGTGCTCACTGGTCGTTCCCCAGATAATCTGTAAAATTGTCATCCGTGATGGTGGCTGCGCCGGGCGCGACAAACGCATCACGCATATGGCCGAGGTGGCTGTTTTCATATGCAGCGACGATTGCGGGCCCAGGGGCACCGAGTGCATAGATGGCGAGCAAGTGGTGGGCGGAGTGGCTGAGTGCATGAGCAACCGATCAATCAATCATATCCGCGAAACGAGGGAACAATAATTACTTGTGGAAGCTGAATTCGTTGAAAAAGATATGGCTCTGCTCGTGGTTGTGCTTGAGTGCTGCAAGCAGGGCAGCCGTGGCCTCTGGCCCCGAGTTGGGCACACGGCCAGGGGCGAGGACAGAAGGAGGGGGCTTGACGCCTGAAAAAAGGCGGGAGAGTACCTCTTGCGAGGACGAAGTCGCAGGGATCATCACCTTTGGTGGTGCGGAGGAGGTCATAGCAGCTGGGATGTCGAGCAAAGACCATTAATTGCCGCAACTTATAGGCCATTCATTGGTCAAGGCGGTGAGATGCCCTAGCAGATCGGCGCCGACGGTTACTGAGTGGCCCATCACGTTTTAGTCAGAAGGCGGTATCCGGATTTTGCTTGTAAGCGTAGTGCTACGAGGCCGGCCGGCACCAGTGACTTGGCAGAACAGCCTGCGGCAGTGGGCAGGAGAAACAGATTCCACAGCCTCTGGACACCCTTGGCTCGACGCCGTACCGTCTGGACCTCAATACATGGGTGCGGTCCCTCGACGATCTCAATATCGCCAATGAAGGATAAGCTGGACCGGGACACGGATGCAACTCGACCGTGATGAACTCCTGCCTGCAGCCTAGTAGGTATCAATCTACCCACACAGCCACACCACAGTTTACCACTGCCAAACGGATCCCGGGCCGGCGGTAACCGTACCACTGGGGACAAGTTTGATATGAGTTCCCCCAGAAACCTGTCCCCTAAAGGGTCCAGGAATTGTATCTCTTAGTAGTACTTACACTGATAACAAGATCACAATTCGAGTCCCTCAGAATACTACTGTACCATTTCGATCGATTCATCAGGCCGTGTGACGTGTGACAAGGTCTGACGAAAATTTAATTCATCAGCATCCCAAGTGACATGTTACGACGACCAGAAATTTCGTCATTTCATCAGGCACACAAACCCAGTACCAATGAGAAGCAGCGTGACGAAAATTATACTCTCAAAAACTTTCGTCAGCCAGGCCTGTGACGCATGACAAATGTGAAATTTCGTCATGTCAAACGTCCGTGTGACGCGTGACAGATGAATTGATTGAAATGGTACAGTATCATTACACTGGCTGAGGCTAATACTAGAAATATAAACTCCCATTTTGAACAAGACAAAATATAAGTCTATATTTCAAATTTGCACTCTGATACAGTCTTCAACAAAACTTAAAATACTGTCCTTGCACAGATATTGGACAAATTTTCAATTATTATATTCACATTCCCCAACTCCCACAAATAGTGGGGGAGGGTTTTGTCGGCAGAGAATGTCAGGCACTTTGGAAATGAGACCACACGAACTTTTTACAGTCATCAACCATCACTTGAAACACCACTGTCACTTGAAACAAACACATTTAAATACAAAATTCCTAGTACATTTTGTCAATCACATGTAGTCCGAGCATCTTAGATAGAATAGACTGCCACCATTGGTGATGGTTTTCCAAGCATGGATTGTTCCTACTCGTGTTCTGATTATGTTTCTTAGGTGAAAAACCGACTAAATGCTGAATTGTAGTTGTATAACTTGTATAATAACTATTAGAGTTGAACAGAGTTGAACAGACACCATTGGAACATGTAGAATAAGGTCTTAGGAACATTTCTGTAGTATACAATCTTCGAGATAAAATTTGTTTCTTCTGCCAGAGCGATGCCAGTCATGCAAGTCAGATGAGAGCACTTTGTTGTTATCATTATCTTATCATAAGTGATAAGTGAGGCACCAGTGTACATAAGCAACAATTACAGACAGAGGCTAGTGCATAATGAGAAAGCAAGATCTGGGACTACAGGTCAAAGTCCAAAAAGGGGAAAGCTAGAGAAAGCAGTCCCTAGGCCGACAACACTTAGGCCCAAGAAAATTGAACATAGTGGAGGACGTGGTGGTGGTGGTGGGAACGAGGACATTCATGATGAGGGTATTGAAGCCAACAGTGGTGGGAGTGGAGACAAAACAATGAGTGATATGTAACAGATAATTGCCTAGATTATCTTCCCTTGTTCACATGCTGAGATATACCATTTTTGTACTGTTTCAAGTGCCTGGATAGCATGATAATGAGACAAAACAAAATGTCCTTTCTCCTTCAGAAGTGTTTGAAAAAAGTACAGTAGAACCCCTTGTAACCCATACCCCTCGGTTTAGGCAAAAAACCATGGGTTATGAGGGGTCATGGGTTTCATGATAAGCGGCCATTAGCGCCTGAAAAAATAATATTTTGCATAATCAATATATAAGTCATTTTGGCCACTACTTCAAAACAAACACAAGCCCAATAAGTCAGTTGCGAGTAAAATAGCTAGTTAACTTTGTCTCCTTCATCATCTTCATTCCCATCATGGTGCGTGTTTCCCGCCCAAATGCATACAACAGCATGGTGAACTTGCTACCGAAAGCTGTGTCAAGCCCTTCAACATATTTCTGTAAATCCCGAGCAGCCTGCAGTGCCTTGCTGCATGTCAGAATGATGTCCGACGAGTTGACAGCATCAACAGGTGCATCACCGTGTGTGCTATTTTCCACATCCTCAACATCCTATAGTTTCTTTGCCTCCATCACTGCATCATATATGTCCTCGTCCATTGCATGTAGTGTTGCTGTGGCTCAGCTAGCTGAACCATGGCTTGGCAGCTTTGTGTGGTTTCAGAGAGGCTAGGCTCCTTTTCAAAAACTGAGTCAGTACTTAACCACAGTCTTGGCTCGGCTGCAGCTTGGAGCCCACTTGGAACTGAATACAGCTCAAACCAGGTCAAACCGGGTCAAACCGAGTGAGATGGGACAAGTTTTCATGAAGTAAACTACAAGTCTACAACAGTTTATTTAGAACACAGAAATATGGGCAACTGCAGTGGAACAACAAAAAAAGAAGCAATACACCGTGACACAACATGAGGCAAGAGTACAGAAGCGGCAAGGAAGCCAAATTTCAACAATGATTTATAATTTCACTGGCACACAATCCTGTTGCTGCGCCGCAAGGGAGTGATTGAACTTACAGCGGCCATTGTGTGGAGGCTACTAGGATCGTCAGTAATGAAAGGTAATAAATGGAGGGATATATTTACCGCTGACCTTTACTCAACTTCTTCACTGCAGGAGATCTCCTAGATTTGTCATCTTCCTTCAAGTTGGACACATAATGCTGTGATGTGTCCGGGGGTAGCAAAGACAGCGTGTCGTTGACGATCCATTAGAGCTGCAGGCTGGCCTGATTGCCATGGAGATCCGACATAAGTATTTGAAGGTAGGCATAGTCAGGCTTTTCTGTAAAGGAAAGAGTTCAAGAGTAGGATAGCAAGCTGAGTAATTGTTACAGCTGGCCTGGATAGGGTCGGCTATAGACTTGGATGGGGGGACAAGGACAAAGGCTGTTGAAAGTGTAGTATGTGTTTCACTACACTACTGTACTTTTTAGAACTGGCATTGGCCATGTCCATATTGCTATCTAAAGCATAGTAATGCTAAGAACAAAAGGATAGTGGATTCTACACTATTACTATCCTAATAGCTATATCTCGAAGATAAAATCTTATCTTATCTTATCTAATCTATGATTAGATAGTCATACTCACGACTACTAGATTAGAGCCCTATACACCATTGGCTAGGCTCATCTATGAAGTGTCTTACTTAGCATTCTTGTAATAATGACTAATACTGATCTCTCGGAGATACTTACGCTATTGGATAAGACAATATCCACTAATCTAATTTAACCTAAGAGTACTTTATGCTATTGGCTAAATACTCTTAGTCATATATACAAGTACAAACATGTATATATAGTCCAGTCCATTAAGCTGGAATAATAAGGACTTTTCCACTTCTTTTATGAGTGAAAAGGGAACCCAGCTCTACTAAGTGACAGCATTAGTAAGACAACTATACACTACAAGTGTAAGGTAGTTTTGTCCCTTTTCACCTACTAATAGAAAACAGGACACTAGTAGCTATTAGCTACTTTACCACTGTGGACAGAGATTCTAGTGAGAACAATTGACCTTATAGTCAATCATACCTAGCTTTTATGAGCTTTGTCTGTTATCTAACAGACATTACCTATCTGTTGATAGAGGTGACGTGCACATACTTATGCACTCACATGGAGCCTGTATAGAGCTCCTTTACCTACTCTGTAGAGCTACCTACTATCTTATAGCAGAGATTACCTACCTTATGGTAGAGATATGCTATGACGCTATTGCGTTCACCTTACCTATCATATAATGATAGAGACTCACCCCTGATAACCAGTTCACCTATCCACAAGGAGATAGAGCTTATCTGATTATAGGTTAGTCAGAGAAGGTAGTGATGGCGACTACGGTACACCAGCCTACCATTAAACCAATGTCTGTACCTATGGCCTAACCAACCATGGAGATACCTACATAGGTTCTTATTGTGCTCCTCGGGGCTCTCACAGTATGGAACTAGTGTGTAGAGATGTTTCTACTACACAGACTAGTAGAGCCTACTCCTAAGTCCCTACAAGTGAAGGCAACCTATAACCCAATAAAGACTATGGCACCTCAGCAAGAGACAAGTGGAATAGAGGAGACAAGTATAGGTTAGAGGGAATCCAACCAGAACAAGACTAGCTTGTTCGGTTGCTGTATTCAAGTATTTATACTACTGACATGTGCACACAGACCAGCTTAGGGCTGGTCTGGATAAGCTATGCTAATTAATATGGTAAGTGTCTAATGGGTGCTACCAGAATAAGTCATGTGACCTATGGCTGTGCAGGTCACGTGACTTTGAAAAGTGAAAAAGAAGGGGGTGAAGCCAGTTGCAGACGAGCGAGTGTTATTGAAATTGAATTGAGCGATGGCAAGCCATTCGGCCCATTTGTCTTGTTTTTCTGCAGTGAAGAGATGGAGATATTGATTGAGTTCACGGTTAACGTGTTCCGTTTGCCCATCGGTCTGGGGATGATATGCCGTGGACATCTTCTTTTCTATTTTTAGCAATTTGAGCAGATCCACCATCATTTGGCTAGCAAATTGGGGTCCGCAATCACAAACGAGTGAATTGGGAAGTCCATGGTGTTTCCACACGTAATCCCTATATAGTTCAGCTGTTCCTTTGGACGTAATGGTTTTCGTGGTAGGTATGAAGGCAACTTCCTTGGAGAATTGATCTACCACTACTAACATGCTGTCAAAACTGTGTGACATGGGGAAGCCGGTAATGAAGTCGGCTGATACGTTCTTCCAGGGTCCTTCAGGAACTTCTAAGGGTTGTAATTTTCTGGCTGGTGGAAGGTTGATGGGTTTCATGCGCGCGCAGGGCTCACAAGCTTTACAATATTCCTGTATGTCCTTCTTAGCCCCTGGCCAAGAGTAATATCTCGTGAGGAAATCTTGTGTTTTTTCAGCACCTTTATGTCTGAAGATCGGGTGATCGTGGAATTGGGTCATCACGTCATGACGGAGTTCCATAGGAACCCAAAGTTTATTGCTATAATAATATAATCCTTCATGGAGGATCAACCCGTCTGGAGATGTGTATCCAGAGTGCGAGGATTTGATTCTTTCGAAGAGAGTAATCTCCTCCAGAGATCTGATGCAAGAGTCCGGTATGAACATCATTTGTTTGTTGTCATTTTCGATACTGATCATATGATCTTCTCTTTTGGATAGGGCATCAGCTTTTCCCATTGAGATACTGGGTTTATTCATGAGAGTATAATCAAATCGGGATAGGTACTGAGCCCATCTTGCTTGTCTTCAATTCAGATCTTGACTTTTCATGAAATACTGGAGGTTTTTATGGTCTGTCCAGATCTCGAAATTGTGCCTAGCACCTTCTAAATAATGTCTCCATTGTTCAAGCGCTAAAATGATCATGAGCATCTCTTTGTCGGCGATGGGATAATTACGCTGTTCTGGAGTCATGGAATGTGACATAAATGCAACTGGATGCCATTTGTCATCTTTCAAGAAAAGCACAGCCCCTGTTGCGAAATCCGAGGCATTGCATTCGACACAATAAGGGGTTGTGTCATCCAGATATGCCAGTACTGGCGCGGTGGTAATTTTTTTTTGAACTGTATCTTCCTTGAACGCAAGAATGGGAGTTGTCACCTGAAGTGACTTATGTATACAGGTTTGATAGGATGCACATAAGTCAAAGTAATCCCACCTTATATCCCTGAGTGAAGAGTGGCATGAGTAATAGCCAGACCTAATAATTGGATGATCAAACAAATACGGAAGCTTTGAGGGATTGATCCAATCAATCCAGGCAGTGTAGACTTGCTCTTGAAAATCATCACCTTTTGTCTCGCACTTTCAGGAGGTATCATCATTGTGGATATCATTATCATATCAAAACTCCCAATGTGATTATATTGCTCAAGTACCAACTGATGGCCTGTAACTCCCTGGCCATTGTTGATACATTGATCTTGATCAACTTCCCAAAATTTATCTCAGATTGGCAATTGAACAGCGATCTATTAGAAGTGGTTTCAATTGTCAGCAGGTCGTCACCTTGCTCGCATGCTTACTCTCGCCTCCCTAGCTACCTATTTTTGGAAAGTGATCTCCTAGGCTGTCTGAGTTGAACGGTATCATTTCCATCAAATTCTGAGTGGATGTTGAGAAGATATGAGCAACCGAAGTTGAGACGTGTTGTTGAACATAATATTCCCATGGTGCCAACCTCACTGAAAAAGACAGTAATTGCTGGCTCTCAGATTACATGGCAAAATAACCTAATCCTAAATCTGATATTTGTCAGAATTTCCTGAGAATATATTAGATCATGCTATTTGAGACCAAAGAAGGACATTCAGGCAAGGTTTGATCACATGATAAATTGAGCTCCATGCCTAGTCATACATGTGACTACAGACACCATAGGTCAACTTGAGGTATGGCCGAGGTTCGGTGTATAGTGAAATGATGGCAGTAAGAGGTTCACTTCAAAACTTCTGTTCAATGATTTTACCTTAAGGTCATTATATTGTTTGGCATGATGCAACTACAGGGCCATCTTGAGGGTGGAAGAACCATGTCTGCACCATGCATCAATGACTCAGAATGCTTGAGCCTATCACCAGTCCATATGATGTCTTTGTCTTGCCAGCGGTGCTCCAGCTTCACTATGACTCAGAGATGATGATTGGAAGACAGATTCTAACAGATATCACAGTTGCACTTCATTGGTACAAGATTATGTACATAGACCACTGGTGACTCAGAGAATATGATATATATCATACACACATTCTATGATTTCTACCCCCCATTCACGTTCTCGAGTTCATGTTCCCCTCGTGCACATCCAAGATGCGCAACAGCTCTATTGATCAAAGGTATGATTTCGCAACATTGTTATAGTGGCTATATAAATGACACTCAGACTACCAGATTTCTCTTGAACACTCGTCAAGTTGTAGTATGTATATGTACAACAAAGCTGACTGTGATATCCCCCAAGAAGCAGAGCCTGAGTCGCATTGGGCACTGCTGACCTGGTTATGACATGGCTTCAGCCAGGTATTGGCTTGAGTCAGTGTTGAGTCATCATGCTAGCCAAGCCAAGCCAGGTACATCATGTAACTCAGCTAACAAGAGTTGGAGTCAGCATGTTGCCAATTGGCCAGTGAGTATAATGTGGAATTTTCCAGCATGTTGCCAAATGGCCCATGAGTTATTCTGTCAAATCAAGATGTCTCTATTTTGCCAGTGTAAATTTATTCCATTGTATCTGATGGTAGTACTTTTTTCGGTATTTCTAACCATTACAAACTAATATATTGGCAAATTGCAAATATAAAATACTGATGAACAATAAATCTGAAATGTTTGGTATCTAGCGCTCATTGTATATTGGCCATTTTACAAATTTGCATGATCAGATGATGCGAGACAATTCATGGTAACAAGTATAATGTATCTTACCGAAACTCCACTTCCACTTTAAATACTTTCGCTATTCACTCACTGTCTTTCACCCATCCTCACCTTCTGCAGCAGCAGTAGCATTTCCATGTCTTTTTCCCAACAACAACGACACATATGCGTACACTCAGCACTCCTTCCTCACCACAACGTCAATGACAAAACACACCCTGTGGCATATGACTGGCTAGTCAGTTGCGGCAATTTGGCACAATGGGCTAGCTGGTCATTTGCTGAAAAAATATACTGCATTATGTGGTTTTGTAATAAACATACATGTAGTGGTGTCAAGAATTGTGTGGCCAATGATGAGGTGTGTGACCCATGTTAGCTAGGTTCTCCAAAATGATCATCTCATCTAAAAAGAAGTTGAACTTATGGGAAACCATCTCACAACAAATTGAGTGATAACTGCCAAATATTGGTCCTTTGTTGGTTGCTTGCAGTTGGAGTGAAAAACATCGACAGTAAGTCCAAGGTCAGCAAAGAACAAATCACCCTCCTTCATCACATGCTTGTGGAGGTTGCAGTTGTTGTCATAGAAAACATGGGCAGGTTTCATGTCAGGGTCATTGGCATATGCCTGCTTGACAAATGCTTACAGGGAGTATATTACTTTGAATTCAATACATTTGAGTAGCATGCTGAGGCTAATGGGGCACTTTTTTGGCTGCTTGAGATGGTCAAATGGCTTGGTCCAGAGTGTTGACATCTTGATCAATGTTTGGCTCGCATTCAGATGGAGCACAGGAAGTAGCTGCTGTAGAAGTGTGACAAGGCTGCATGAAGAATAAACAGGCCGACTTACTGGCAAGGTCGATGTAAGATTCCTTTTCCGTCATTGCATCAGCTTTGCTCTCCTCACTTCACAAAACAACACAAGGTGCGGCCAGCTGTCACTGTTGCAATTGAATAGAACAATGTCAGGCTTTCTTTTGGAGTCAAATCCATGACCCTTCAAAGGGATGGTTGATGAGTCCAGTTTCATTTTCTTGAGGTACGAGTGACTCGTTGTCATACTACACAAAATTCAAGAAAGGACGACTCACAGATATTGAAGCCCACAGGCTGCTTTGACGGAATGCAGCAGGGAGTTCAGGAATCATGACAATGTATGCTCTCGTTTCGAGGTTGCATTGGGGGAAAGGTCGGGACATTTTGATTTTGTGAGCTACTGTTTCAGCTGTGACAAGTTTGAGGGACAGCCGTACATGCCGCATTCCTCAAGATACCCCATCACCTGAGGCATTGTGTACGGGCCTGCACTTCTTCTCTCCAGAGCGCCCGATCTTGATGGTTTCAGCTCTCACAGGCCATGGACTCCTACTAGCCGCCAACTTGGCTAAGGTTTAGCCAGATCTCCTTAGACATACCAAACAGGGCCTTCGTAAGTTACCTGCCATGTCAACATTAAAGTGATAGAATAGTGCTGATGGGCATAGAAGGAGAACTCCAACAGTTTGGCAGCTCCAAAACTACTCCAAGTTCCCAGATGACTAGCAAAGCCCTAAGCTTGGAGTTGATTGCCTCTGACAAGTAGAGAGTGTAAAGTGAGTTTGAGTTTCTAAAAAGCAAAACTTACTCTTTGCATTGTATGCCATTAATGCACACACCCCATCAGCAATGTTCTTTTGATCAGCATGGAATACTGTGTTGACTCTGTTTCCTCTCAAAGAAAGATTAGGGCAGAAGGTGAAAAAAGCCCAAAGCAGGCTTTGGATCCCTTTTCACTGAAGAAATCCACTGCAGACTGAAATTGATGGTAGGTAGAACTTCAGCATTTCACAATTCACAAACAAAGTTCCTATGGTTATCTGAGTGTAATTTTCTTGAAATTGGCATTCATTTATGTGATATTGTGCACTAGTAGTGAAGCTATAAAAGCCTCAGACTTTTTCTTATTAAGAGTATGGGTCACAGGAAGAGTAGGCTTCTGTAAGTCGCTTGGTGTTGTAGCTATGCAAAAGCTATTGGTACCCTCTCAAGCACAGTAAACGACCTACTTGATCAAAAATCCACTTCAGTCAACCCCGAAACAGGGCCTCTTAGGTGTATTTTTTTGGGTCAAAAAATACACCTAAGAGGTCACTTTTCCATGGTTTGTCCCGTGATTTTCTACACAATTCAATGGGTATGCCCAAGGATATGGAATATTATTCCGCCTTTTATGATCATGGGCATGCCTCTGGGTGTTATCTGGGCATATCTTAGGTGATTTTCATGGTCTTCCTGGACATATCCAGGCACTTTTTTTTGGTGAATTTGAGCATTATTTGGGCATATCCTGGGTCATTATTGGGGCACTTTTTGGTGAATCTGAGCATTGTTTGGGCATATCCTGGGTCATATTTGGGCATATCCTGGATCATTTGTATTGACATCTAGGACCTTTTTTTGGGTATTTTTGAGCATTATTTGGGCACTTCTTGATGGTTGTTGTAGTATGGTTGGACATGTCTTGAAAACTGGGGACATGCCCAGAGCACTATTTGGACATATCCTGGGTCATTCTTGGGGCATATCCTGGCCATTTTGCTTGAACTCTAGAACCTTTGTTTTGGTATTTTTGAGCATTATGGGGGCATTTCTTGGTGGTTTTTGTAGTATTCCTGGACATGTCCTGAAATCTGGAGACATGCCCAGAGCTCTATTTGGGTTCCATGGACATATCCAGTGTCATTGCATTGGACATGTCCACCAACATGTTTGATGTCAGGGTATACCCACTTCTTGATCTGGATATGTCCTAACAGTTACTTGGGACCTGTCCATACACACAATATACAACATGGACATATCCAGTGTCATGCATTGGACATGTCCATGGTCAATTTTATGTCAGGGCATACCCACTTCTTCATATGGATATGTCCTAACAGTTACTTGGGACCTGTCCATACACACAATATACACCATGGACATATCCAGTGTCATGCATTGGACATGTCCATGAATGTTTTTTATGTCAGGGCATACCCACTTCTTGATATGGATATGTCCCAACAGTTAATTGGAACATGTCCATTGTCAATTTTTATGTCAGGGCATACCCACTTCTTGATATGGATATGTCCCAGCAGTCAATTGGGACATGTCCATTGTCAATTTTTATGTCAGGGCATATCCACTTCTTGACATGGATATGTCCTAACAGTTACTTGGGACCTGTCCATACATACAACATACATCATGGACATATCCAGTGTCATGTATTGGACATGTCTGTTATAAACCTCTTCATTTTCCACTTTTCGAAGTCACGTGACCTGCTTAGTCAGCATCACGTGACCACTTATACACTTTACCTTTCGGTTCTCACTTTTCACTTTTCCAAGTCACGTGACTTGCACAGCCATAGGTCACATGACTTATCCTGGTAGCACCCGTTGAATACTTACCATATCGGATAGCATAGCTTATCCAGACCGGCCCTAAGCTGGTCTGTGCACACATGTCAGTAGTATAAATACTTGAATGCAAACCACCGAACAAGCCAGTCTTGTTCTGGTTGGATTCCCTCTAACCTACACATTCCCCATCCTTAGTCCTTGTCCCCTTGTTGAGGTGCCATAGTCCTTTTTGGATAGAGGTTGCCTTCATAAGAACAAGACTACTTTTACTATCTCACCTCACCCGTCACCGGTACACGTGACAACACTTTGACTCTAAAAACTGCTTCGTCATTGTCGGATCCCAGACATAAGGGAGACCCCTCACATCAGAGGATAAAGAGAACCCTTGACCAGGTTACTGTCCAGGGGATTACGAACCCTTGATCTACAAATTGTATCGCGGGACTGTACATCCCACAAAGAAGTTCGCTTTGCTAGCGCTTTGACCTCATTCGAGAGGACACGGCTAGTCGCTTCTAATAGTATCAATCCCTACCCTGTGCATAGTGGGTCAGCACACACTTTCGAATGAGTGTAATTGTTACCGAGGTTGCGCGTGATATAACCTAAAATGATCCGCAGGTATTACCTACCCATCCGCTTGACGGGCAACAGATATCGCCTGCGTGCACCCCCCGGTTCCTCCCACCAGAAAGTCGTACTTGTGACACGACCCTTGCCGAAGAAGATTTTCTTTACAGATCTGAGTGACGTGACTCCCCGTGAGATCCTCCTCGTTATATGAGCAGTATGCTTATCCTCCTCGTCGGAACCTTTGCATTCCTCTATTGTTTCACCATTCTCGCATACCTCTTCTACCATCTATCAAACCAAGAAGAAGGATACCACCTCGAATTGACCATCGCTGGAAAAGAGTTCAAACTCAGCTTCCTCTCCCCTGACTACCACCACCCCACCGAACCTGATCCGTGGGAAATCAAAACCTTGAAAACTGACAACGGAAAGTGGGAAGAAGAACCTGACCACTTCTACACCGCCAACACTTGGACCCCCCAGCTCTCTCAGGCAGAAATTGTGGTGCTCCATGAAATCAACGAGGAAAACTCGGTAATCAACTTTCAAGAACAAGCCATTGTCAACTGGCCTGTTGATAACTGATTGCCCATCATTCCCGAATACTTCGGAAATGTGTCCCTCGCTGTGCAAGAAATCTTTTATGTCCCCTGATTACCAATAAAAGAGGAGGATCCCAACGACGATCAAATAGGATTTGGATTTGAATTAGATCTAACTGGAGATTGGCCCTTTGAAATCAAAAACGACTTCTTGAACTCACTCGAAGAAAAACTCGCGATCCGAGCACCCGACATCGACCCTTACGATCTCTACGAAAGTCACGCAGAGTATCAAATAAAATATGACAAATATGTCCGACGACCTCATGGATCCGCATCAGACCTTCAACCCCATGCGCAGATCGAGTCGGAGATTGACATCCGAAGACCTCCCGCCCCAATCCTCAACGAGCGCGAGCACAACCACGGACCTCGACGCTCGGCTCGCATTGCTTTACAAAACAATCGATGACCTGAAAAGCGAGTTACGCTGGGACACCCAGGACAGCGCCCAAAAGGCCCATGACCGTCTAGACCAAGGGGACAAAGACCCCGTTCCCGCACTCCAGTCCACGCTATCACAAGAAACCCTGAACGCCATAGCAGCTCTTCACCTTCTCGACACCTCTGGCTCCTCAGGGAACTCGAAGAAGCGCGCCGAAATTGTTCCTGATCCAGGACACTTTGATGGAACGTACACTGGCAGCCGCTATGACGAATGGTGGACCAAAATAATGGCTTGGATCGAAGTCAATCCTGACACCTTTACATCCAATAAAAAGGGATGTTTAGCAATTCTCTCACGAGTCGGAGATATTGGCAAAAAAGACAAAAATGGCGCTGGCGCTTGGGCCAGGAATGAATTGAAAAAATGAAGAGGTCTGGAAGACCATTTATGGCCAGATCCAGGTGACCTCGAAATATTGATGGACGGACGATTTCGTATCGGCATGGAAAGGGACATCGCCCTTCGGCGTCTGATGGATAAAAAGCAGGGTCCAAAGGAACGAACCCAGGTCTTCCTAACAAGCTGGCTTGCCCTCTACGATCAGGCCAGATGTGATCCTATGATGGGAATCGCCCTTCTTGAAAGGAACAGTCGACAAGAGGTTATCAAACATATGTTCCTTCAAGGTGAACGACCTACAGCAATCTCCAAGTTTATTGCCACAATGCAAAAATATGCCAATGCCATTGAAGCATTTGAAACCCGTTCCTCTTCCACCTTCTCTTGTCGCGATCCCAATGCCATGGATATCGACGCCACTGTAACTACTACCGATGTTCGAAAGACATCTCTGGGATGTTACAACTGTGGAGGAGACAGACATCAAGCAAAAGAATGCAAGAAGCCGTCGACAAGATGTAAAGATTGCGGATTTTCTAGAGGCGGACATAGAAAGGAATGTCCAAAATACAAGTCCAAAAATGTACGAGCCGCAGAAGGAACTGCTGAAACAAACCAACAAGCCGCACAATCGCCCAACTGGGAAAAAGTGATACAAGGAATGGACTTAGAAGCGGCGCAGGCATACTTTCGTGATCTTGATGTAACTCAGGAAAAAGAGTAAGGGAGACTGTATCGGGTACAAGATCTCCCCCTCCTATAAAAAAAAAAATAGTTTACTTATGGACTACCGTACTCGACGCCTAGATAGTGCTAGTACAACTTCTGTTTCTTCTTCTCCTTCTTCTTTTAACCGTTTAAAAGTATTAGATAGTGACGTTTCTCTTGATTCTTCGTCGTCTCAAAGTAGTATCCTACCAGATGACACAACCAAAGCCACGATCTCGAAAGAGCATGCTCCCCAGGAAGGGAGGCTTAATTTGGCTTACAAAGAAAATAAAAATAGTTCCCCTCCTCAGATCCCAACTGAGCGAAAAGTTCGCACTATGCGCCCACTTAGGGAACTAGTCTTAAAAATAGATATAGTTACAAAAACCAAAAACATCAAAGTAGCAGCACTCTTAGATAGTGGAGCAAACAGAGTTTTCATAGATACCGAATGGGCCAAAACCCAATGCATACCCCTGAAACCCCTCGAACTTGTTGTACCGGTTTACAACGTAGATGGGACAACCAACTCAGCAGGAGGCATAGCTTACACCACCGACCTAATCATAGACTTTCAAGGACACCGCGAAAAAATCACAGCCGATGTGACCAACCTGGGACATAACCAAATGATCCTGGGATACACCTGGCTACGCGAACACAACCCCTTGATTGATTGAGTACAAGGGACAGTCAAATTAAATCAGTGTTCCTCTTCTTGCCGAGCATTGAACACAATATACGAATCCCTATTGGACAAATTGGAGATCGATCACTCCTACTGAGTTCAGGGACTAGGAAAAGAACCTTCGGATGGAATAGAACCCGAAGAAGCCTTCAAATTAGTGCCTGAGGCATACCATGAATATCTGGATGTCTTCTCGAAAAAGGCTAGCGAACGCATGCCCGAAAAGAAAACGTGGGACCATGCCGTAGATCTGAAACCAGATTTTAAGCCAAAAAAGGGTAGATTAATTCCCCTCAACCTTGTGGAGCAGGATGAAGTCAAAGCCTTCGTTGACGACCAATTGAGCAAAGGTTACATTCGACCTTCGAAGTCCCCACAAACTTTGCCAGTGTTCTTTATTCCTAAAAGGGATGGTAAAAAACGAATGGTTATGGACTATAGATATCTAAACGAGGGGACGGTGAAAAACAACTACCCTCTCCCACTCATCGGATCGATTGTCGATAAACTAAAAGGAAGCAAGATCTTCACCAAGATGGACCTCCGTTGGGGCTATAATAACGTGAGAATCAAAGAAGGAGATGAATGGAAAGGAGCCTTTGTCTGCCATCTTGGGTCCTACAAACCTACCGTGATGTATTTCGGGATGTGTAATTCCCTGGCCACGTTCCAAAATATGATGAACGACATCTTCGAGGATATGGAAGGCGTAGTGATTATTTACATTGATGATCTCTTAATCTTTACAAATGGAGATATGAAACACCATCAGGAAATAGTCAAGAAAGTCTTAGAAAGATTGCGAAAAAACGACTTGTTCGTCAAACCCGAAAAATGCTTCTTTGGAGTACAAAAAGTCGACATGCTAGGCATGGACGTCTCCTGCGATGGAATCTCGATGAACGCTGAAAAACTTGACGGAATTGCTAAGTGGCCGGTCCCCACTAACGTAAAAACTGTCAGAAGCTTCTTGGGCTTAGCCAACTTCTATCGCTGCTTCATTACCAATTATAGTCTAGAAGCGAGACCCTTACACGACTTAACCAAGAAAGATCAACCCTGGAAATGGGAAACGGCTCAGCAGAAAGCGTTCGACACGCTCAAAAAGAGATTCACCACTGCACCGGTACTGGCCTATCCGGATGACACGACGCCTTATCGTATTGAATGTGATGCTTCAGACTTTGCAACAGGAGCTGTGCTCTCTTCCTTGAAAGATGACAAATGGCATCCCGTCGCCTTTATGTCACACTCCATGACCCCCGAACAGTGCAATTATCCCATCGCAGATAAAGAAATGCTCACGATCATTTTAGTGCTCGAACAATGGAGACACTATCTAGAAGGTGCTAGACACAATTTCGAGATCTGGACAGATCATAAAAACCTCCAGTATTTCATGAAGAGTCAAGATCTAAATCGGCGACAAGCAAGATGGGCTCAGTACCTATCCCGATTCGATTATACTCTCGTAAATAAACCCGGTACTTCGATGGGAAAAGCCGATGCCCTCTCTAGGAGAGAAGATCACATGATTGGCATTGAGGATGATAACAAACAAATGACATTCATACCAGAATCTCATATACGATCTCTAGAGGAGATCACCCTCTTCAATAAAATAAAATCCTCACACTCTGGTTGCACATCTCCAGACGGGTCGATCCTCCATGAAGGATTATATTATTATAGCGATAAACTTTGGGTTCCAAAAGAACTCCGCCATGATGTAATGACTCAATTTCACGATCACCCAATCTTCGGACATAAAGGAACCGAAAAGACACAAGATTTTCTCACGAGATACTACTCTTGGCCAGGAGCCAAGAAAGACATACAGGAATATTGAAATTGCAACCCTTAGAAGTTCCTGAAGGACCCTGAAAGAATGTGTCAGCCGACTTCATTACCGGCTTCCCCGCATCACATGGTTTTGACAGCGTGTTAGTAGTGGTAGACCGCTTCTCAAAAGAAGTAGCATTCGTGTCAACTACGAAAACCATTACATCCAAAGGAATGGCTGAACTCTACAGAGATTATGTATGGAAGCATCATGGACTCCCAGATTCACTCGTTTCCGATTGCAGACCCCAATTTGCTAGCCAAATAATGATGGTAGATCTGCTTAAATTGCTAAAAATAGAAAAGAAGATGTCCACAGCATATCATCCACAAACCGATGGACAAACGGAGCGCGTTAATCGTGAACTTAATCAATATCTCCGTCTCTTCACCACAGAAAAACAAGACAAATGGGTCAAATGGCTTGCCATCGCTCAGTTTAACTTCAACAATACTCGCTCGTCCACAACTGGCTTCACCCCTTTCCAGTTGACTAAAACATTCATCCTGCATCTCGGATTCGAACCAACAGTCATAAAAGCCCCGGCCGCTTAAGGGTTTGCCGATGATATGAAAGCCAATCTCGAAAAAGCTAAAGACGCGCTTCAGCGAACACACGAACGAATGAAACTGCAGGCAGATAAACATCGATCCAACACTCCGGAATACAAAATTGGAGATCTTGTTTGGCTTAGCACCGAACATCTTGCTCTCGACGAGCGTCCATCATGTAAATTAATGGAACACTGGATCGGGCCTTACCAAATCATAGAAGTGCATACCAATAGCGTGGGATTGCTTTTCCCCAAATCCGTGAAAGCTCGACACATCGTCAATGTCTCTCGAGTCAAACCTTATATTGAACCCTTGCTGGGTCAACCGGTCATCCGCCCTGGACCAGTGCTTGTCAATGACGAAGGTACTGAAGAATTTGAGGTCGATTACATTGTCGATTCTCGCCCCATCGGTTGCGGATTCCAATACCTGGTACATTAGAAAGGTTATGATGAAAGCGACCGCACTTGGGAACCTGCCTCTGGATTAAAGAAAGCCCAGTCAGCTATAAATGACTTCCACTGCCGTAAACCCTTGGCCCCTAGACGACTGAAAATGAATCGTGCCTTATTTGATAGTCTTTTTTCTACCCCTCTCATTAATTTCACTTCCGGTTCTATCTCCGCTTGATCTGGGATCTCAAGCCTAGTAGGGGGGTAATGTTACAAACCTCTTCATTTTCCACTTTTCGAAGTCACGTGACCACTTATACACTTCACCTTTCGGTTCTCACTTTTCACTTTTCCAAGTCACGTGACTTGCACAGCCATAGGTCACATGACTTATCCTGGTAGCACCCGTTGAACACTTACTATATTAGTTAAACATAGCTTATCCAGACCGGCCCTAAGCTGGTCTGTGCACACATGTCAATAGTATAAATACTTGAATGCAGCAACCGAACAAGCCAGTCTTGTTCTGGTTGGATTCCCTCTAACCTACACATTCCCCATCCTTAGTCCTTGTCCCCTTGTTGAGGTGCCATAGTCCTTTTTGGATAGAGGTTGCCTTCAATGTCCATGAATATTTTTTATGTCAGGGCATACCCACTTCTTGATATGGATATGTCCCAACAGTTAATTGGGACATGTCCATTGTCAATTTTTATGTCAGGGCATATCCACTTCTTGACATGGATATGTCCTAACAGTTACTTGGGACCTGTCCATACACACAACATACATCATGGACATATCCAGTGTCATGCATTGGACATGTCCATCAACATTTTTTATGTCAGGGCATACCCACTTACTGCATTGGTTATATTCCCACAATATACACCATGGACATATCCAGTGTCATGTATTGGACATGTCCATCAACATTTTTTATGTCAGGGCACATCCACTCATTGTATTGGATACATTCCATCTTCCATGGTGGACATGTCCAATATGTCATGGATATGTCCAGTAACTGATCTTGGTCACAACTGTATACATATATGTTTCTGAAATTTAATCTAATCAACGTGATCTAGATAGATTAGATGTAGATAATACCAAAAAGGAATAATGAGTTGCCTTTTTGGGAATAGATGTCACAGCTTTGCATACAACCCCTGTCTTGAAATGAGCATCCCCCTAGGTGCCTAGCTAAGGCAGCAATTGTCATTGGCTGATATTGACCAATTAGAATGCTTATATCGCCAGGGTTTGGCGACCATTTTGATCATATCTCAACCAGATTAGATCAGATAGATTAGATTGTTGCACCATTAGAATCACAAAAACAGGGGCTACAACTTTTCTGGTGATCCCAAAATAGAATAATGAATT
>JBBPNF010000159.1:0-20728 GCA_038090755.1 Leccinum truebloodii | reverse complement strand
GATATTGAGCGAACAACAATGAGCTACTGACCTGGAGTCCACTGTGAGTAACCAAGGGAAACAGAACAGAGGACTCCGAGGCTTAAGTCTAGTGGCAGTAAATACTGGCAAACAACTAGCAGCCACACTCAGCCACAACTGTGGGAATAATCATCACAACTCGAAGAAAAGAAGGTAGAGGTGTGTAGAGCGACTACAAAGGTCTAGAACCTCGAGGAGAAAATGTTGATAGGGTTATCGACCATGGGGAATCCAATGGTGATGCTTAGAAGTAGCGCAAAGCGCTACAAAGTCTACAATGAGATAAAAAGATGAAAAGAGTGCGAAATCACCAAAAGTAACACTTTTCCCTCAACCCTACCATCCGCAATAAATGGGTGGAACTTGACAACTTCCTGACCCACGTATTCTGGACTCTCCCAGTTGGATGCCCTCCAGACTTTTCACCATTTCCTATGCCTTTGCATGCTCGGTACGCCTATCCGCATAAATCAAATGAAAGCGCTCTTGATGTGGCGAAGCGTGCTCGCAACGCATTCCAACATTTGATTGCTCTGTGTTCATGGGGGTTATCGTGGTGCATCAAGCACAGGAAGGATGACTCTTGGGTGGAAACACTGCTCTCTATGGTCGATGCGCAGGTGGCAGTCTACATATACTGGGGAACCTGTGATCAATTCACAAAGCCACGATTCAATCGTATTCCGGAATGCATGCAAGACGGATATTGGATCAATGCCAACTGCTTCCCATCCGAATCCATTCTTAAGGACGCTCTCTTCCGACCCCATCCCCCTCCCCCATCTACTTCTATCGGCGCTTCCTCCTCTGTCCCAAACACCTCTCCTGCACCTGTCCTTGTCGCTCCGCAACCTATCAAGGGAAGTGGACAGGAAGAAGGTGAAACATGGAAGAAGTTCTTCGCTCGGCGGTCCCAGGTGGAATCGGTCATCAAACAAAAAGAATCGGCCTATGATAGACAAGCAAAGGCATGAACAACGCACTAAAATTGCCAAGGCCGGTAACCCACCGGGACAGAAAGGTGCCAATGTGTTTCACTGGGAAGAGGTGAACAACCATAGGATTCGCACCCCCGTTGGCTACAACACCTCTGAGAGATTTGGTATGATTACCACGGCGCGCAACGGCGCTATAAGATCTACCACAATGAATGGGACTTGTGCACTGAGTTTGACAAAGACGCTACACGGGACCCTGCTGAGAACTTCGACGACTACTGCAGCGACGATGAACAGCCGATCCTCCCCTCAAAAAATGCAGTCTCGACTTCCCTCCCAGCTCTACCAGCAGTTGAGCAACCTCCCCAGGATCACCGGATGCATCCCATCGACCAGCAATCCTTTTCTGGTAATCCCCCACAAGAGAAATCACCTCCAGCCAACATTCCCCGGATCGAGGTGATGTCGACAGCCCTAGTTGAGGAGTCGATAAGAACGGACGCTCCGATTGAGGAGCTAATGGGCACAGATACCCCCGTGGTGGAAGAGTTGATGGATTCTACTCCCGCTGACCCGTTGACGTCCGCAGTTGGCCTCCCTGCTGAAGAGTCCGTGGAGAAGGATCCTCCCCATGTCACGGAGTCGGCGTCAGCAGATCCACCAGCAGTCGAGGAGACTATGATAGTAGATCGTCCAACGGCCATCACGGTGTAGACAGTGCCGCCCAATCACCTACCAGATCCCCAGGCATCTAGTAACCTCCCCATCCCACATCCGTTTTCCTTCGAACCGACATCCCAGAAAACCAGGCAGCTCCAACAATGAACCTTCAACAGGTGCTGGAGATGTTCTACGGTTTCACGTATTCTTCTTCCTCTATTGCTGTTCCCCAGATGAATATAGGCCTAAAAGAGCTCGCCGGCAAGATCTGTGAAGGTGCTGCGTATATCCCCAGTGGAACAGCCCTTCGTAATGCGATGACTGCCTTTCTGGAGAGATTGACAACTGGGCAACTGTTTGATCCTGCCTTTTGTGACTTGCTGGACGGCACTCTTCTGGATGTTTTGGCCAATGGTGACTTCACTGTGTGGAAGCAAGAAGGGCTTCACATTGATATAGATGGAACAAAAATGGTAAAGCTGTTTTATATGATAGGCTCCAAGGTTCCATCTGCCTGTCTGTTGGTCATCTTTCTTGAGGATCCAGTTGCGGTTCTCTATGCTCTTTGTGTTCAAAATGGCCCGGAGCTCTCTGACCTAATAGTGGAACTTGCGCGCAGAGGCATCCCCATTAGCACCCGCGTTTTGCTCGATGCGAACCCAAGGCCTGTTCGCACCTCTCTTGGTGGCCTTGGATTTCTTCCTTTTGGTTACCAACCCCACTCCTCAGACTATGTCATGTACCTAGAAAGGAGGGACACTTTGCTGCGCCGCAGCTATGGCAGAGCAGCAATTTTGAAAGGTGGAATTATCGGATGTTTTGCGCGCGAAGTTTGGCTCATGCATCCAAATCGGGGATCAGCACTACTGGGATGATGACTTAGATTGTGAGGATGAAGAAATTATCTGTGGCGTCTACAAGCGATCAACTGGTAAGTCTTGTAGCCCTTGTTAATATAGTATACTAACCCATTGCCAGGTCAACGGCATCGTCGTGGGGAGCAGACCACTGATGTCTCATGGTGGCCAAAACAATCTCTCTGGCTAGCCAGTGGATTGAACATCAATTACTGGTCTGCAAATGACGAAGCCTGGTACCAAAAGCAACTTCAAAAGATCCGTGATTATAATGGGACAGGTCCCGCTCCTTATCGCACAGCGACAGAATGGCGGAACGCATTGAAGTACCGCAAGGATGCGACAAAAATGTCGCGCAATTACACCACCAGGATCGCTGAAACATGGCTGAAGGACTCTAGATCTACACGTAGGATGTATTCACGTCAGCATATGAGTTGGATGTCCAACCCTTATATTACGCACCTTCTTAGGAACGAACATCAGCCCTCTTTGTCCACAGGCAATCGAACTGATCACAAATCAGATATTCATCAAACATGTCCAGCTCATCCTTTCCATCCTCCAAAAATGTGTGTTGTAGGGGACATGCAAGACACGAGTGAACTCGACAGCTCTAGCCCTCTTCCCTGGATGGAACACCACAGACTCAACACCAGCTAAGTAGCAGTGTCTGAGCAGTGGCACCTGAGTTTGCAGTCCAATCAACATCAGAATCGATCGAATCAAAGATGATGAGGAGGAGGGGTGAGATGGGGCAATAAAACGAGCACTTGTATTTCCACAGAGTTCCACGACGTCCTGAGATGCTTGGACCGACTTGGCAACAGCAGGCGCAGGTGTGACTGATGGAGAGGAAGAAGACATTGAGGAAAAGGGAGTTGAGGCATTCTGGGTTAGTGTTGGCTTTCTCCCCTTGCACTTGGTGGTCTTATAGGCATCCCTGGCGCACTGCAAAGCAAAATACTTGCATTGATAGTGACCAGTCTTCTCACAGAAGGTGCATGGCAAGGTCGAGTTACAAGAGCATGATCCCTGCATAGCGAAGAGCACAGAGTCACCAGAAGCAGTGTCAGGACGAGGGCAACAATTGATATCCTCGGTCTGAAAGGCAGCCTTGACTTTTTCCTTGTCCAAATCAGTGAGAAGCGCAAGGGATGAGGTGAAGTGGAAGTGCTCCAATCATCGACATGCAAGCCAGGTCTGCATCGAGAGTCTTGATGTTGAAGGTGGTGATAAGCAAAGAAAGCTTGTGGAGTGGGATAACCACTAAATAGCGACTGTAGGATCACACTGGAGTCCACTGTGATGAACCAAGAATGATAGTACAATGACATACTGATCTTGAGTCCACTGTGAGTAGAGTCGTTTATACAGATCACTGGCAAGGCATCTTGCTTTCTACAAGATGGGCGTCATTTTGTTTCATGCCTTCGCATTCTTGGTTCTTCAATCTTCTACCTGATTATGTTCCATCGTGATGGCAGCTCTATTTCGCCTCTTCCTTTGACATCAATTCATCTCCAGAGCTATTCCATTAGAGTCCACTGAAGACCAGTTGTGACCAGTCCCGGACTGGTTTTCTGAAATTCTGAAAAACCAGATAACTGGACCAATAAAAGTTTAGACAGGTTATCTACATTGATGGGTGCAGGTGCAGGTTGGGATACTCATGGATATACCATGTCATGCCCTGTCCTCATATTCTTGTTCAAGTAACAAAATGATGTACTAAATACTCAACTGTTGACCATAACAAGCCATTCTCCTATCATCAGAGGCCAATTCAGCATTGTGAAAAATAATAAGAAAGAGATACTAACACGGAGAAAAACAGTTTCCAGCTGAATGAAGAATAGCTTTACACCTAGCAGTGATCTCTGACCTCTCTGATCACCCATCTTTGTTCTCTTATGAACTTTGGTTACACTAGATGTACCATCAAAGTCTTTGTTGATAGAGAGAGTAAAGTTTAAGTACTTCCCAATCCAGATATAAGAGCTTGTTCCTGTTGCAGCAAGCAATATGAATATGTTTAAAAACATGCAAACTTGACCCAAATGATCAGAGGGTGGCAGGCAGTTGGGAAGCCTAAGTTTCAATTCCGCAGGGGAAACAGGCCTCCCACTTACCTTGTTCTCAACCTCTTTGTTTGCTCTTAAGAGACTATACTTTGCTTAATCTTAATATTGATGAACATATCAATATGTCCATCAGATGAGTCTCTGATAGTCACTGGACTCACTCACTTGGTGGGTACCAAAATTATATATGCATTCGCTTCTAATCTCAGGCAGTCTTTTTGCCCTGACCCCCAACAATCCTCTAGGCAGACCCTTGAATGCAGCCCAACGAGGCTCTCCATGGTATCACCAGCAATGTGCTGTTTTTGACAAGGTACTCATAGGTGAATGTATATTTGTGACTGGGGGGAAGGTCAGCAGTGTCATGTCCTAAGCGCACCTTTTCGATCTGAGGTCATTAAAGGTTGTGGGAAAATTTCATCTTTGCACTCAACCACTGCTATATCACTGACCTCCCAAATCTGCTGTGCAATACCGACAAACAATTGTGTGTTAAATAAGCATGAGGTGAGCCTCTGCAGGTATTGTATTGCATGACATGTGGGGGTGGGATAACCACTGAATAGGTACTGTAGTCACACTGGAGTCCACTGTCATTCAGTAGCTGGAAGTTGACCTGGGCATTGAATTCGCTGCACAGCCCCAATGTGTGAGTGTTCAAGTCGGCTTGAATTCTTATTATAGTGGTGAATTGAACAGAACTTCAAGTTCGCTCATAATATATTTTGTCCTTGTTTCTGTAGTGTACAAGTTTGTGTATTGTCTTCCAACTCTAAAATGTTATGGTAACATCACCAGGAGAAAGGTGCCATGCAGGTTGTGCAGGAGCTCGCGGTGTAATTGATTGTTGTCATCAATACATGAACCCACTGATCTTAGAAGTGCAGCTCAGCCTGACGTGCATGACGTTCGAGAAGATCCTGATGGCGAAGAGGTTGAAGTGCCTGTGGAAAGCAGCGCGGGCGAACCCGATGGTCTGCCCAACTGTCCCGAAAGCATCAAGGCATTAGGCGTATACACGATGGAATAAATAGAACTCGCAGTGGACATGAGAAGAGCGTGTGACTTATTATTCTCTGTCGCAAAAATTCCAGCTGCCTTGTGTGTCATACACAATTACATACATGGTAATGATTCTGAAGCAAAATAGGAGTTAGGCCTGCCAGTGGAACAATTGTCAATAACAGTCACCGATGATGGTCACTGACGGCTGTCTCACATGAATGGAGAACCAGAGATTAATGCGAACAAGTGGTTGGAACATGCATGAAAGAATCATGATTACCATGTCCACTGGAATGACTACCTGGAGGTACACAGGCAATGACAGCTTTGAGAACTTGAATCACACAGTAATTTGGACTCGTTCGAATGGTCACCGACTTTGATTAGACAACTGTATGTGCAACATACTAGCACCTTTTGTACTACCACAGGCATGGTACATAAATCAGATTGATCATAAATTGAACATGTATGTAGCACCGGCATTGGTGGAATCTGGAGGCAATTGAAGGACTTGACTGACACCACCTGTGTATAATTTTGGCACATCACATGATGATGTTCATCCTTCAAACTCAAAAAGAAAATGTGATACTAACAACATTACTCGGCAAACAATACTCCAACTCGCAAAGCCCTGCCTGCTTGTACTCCTTCTCCTTGAAAACCAGTGTTGATTTTGATTTTTGACATGGAATTGAGTATAATGCTCTTGTGGCATTGGGTATGGCGCTTGTGGGATGCTTTGCATAGATTCTGGATCAATTCGAGTTTCTTGGACACGAAGTGAGTACAGGACATTTTAAATATTTTTAAAAGCAAACTTGGAGGTTCAATTCATCCTGCGCTCCATAGTTACTCTGACAAAGCGGTCCAGAAGATGGGCAGATGGTGGTGGGCAAGTATGCTAGAAGATCTTGATTGGGCAACTCACAGCAGAGACAACAAGCTCATGTCCTTGTACTTGAGCTTGCAGGACTTCCACCAACAAAGAACTGGCACCACATTGCACCTTTCTATGGGTGACCGGAAGGTTAACTCAGATGACAAAATTTCCTTGCAATGGTCACCACAGGAGAATTGAAAACCCCATGCTGCATTGCATTAAAGTGTGCATGATCAAGTTCGCCTCCGAGGGTGCTGGACACCTGACTCGCCTCATCTACACCAGGGATTGCCAACTCGGTCCAAGCCTCTCAGGACATCATGGAAGTTGCTGCAAATGCGTGTGCCAATCTCGGACACACCCTTTACCCCAACATTCTCCAAGATCTTCAAGATTCAACCTTCTGTGTGTAATTAGACACCTACTTATGAGTTTTTGATGACAATGCCTTTGTCTTCTTGGTATTGACAATGGTGACCCTGCCACTCCACAGAGAGTGGTACCCCAGCTGTGTAGGGACCCAGAAAAGAAGAGCTGAGTAATCAACAAGAACTGCATGTTCCTTGGCCTGCTTGACCATTCCAATTGTATTTTGACCATGGATGTCGAAGGGATAGCCTATGTAGAGCCCCCTTGGTCAAAGAGGGTGAGTATAACTGGCGAGCTTAACAGTCATTTGAATACAAGGTGTTGTGTGGCATTGGTCGAAACCCTATTAACCAATGACTCAGGACAAGTGACTCGAAACGAGATAATGAGCCAAGAGATCATAGAAAAGGACATAGTCCCCTCACATAGCAAGGTGAAACCATCCTTCCCAGCTTCGGAAAGGGGCGTGGAAAGATTTGAAGCGAAGCACATTGTGCTGGTAGATATTATCACCTTTGAGTAGTACATGATTGACGGTAGCCTCAGATAGATTGTAACTATCATCTACGCCCGGTAACGGGTGATGACCAAGATTCTGACATCATGGTCTCAATGAGGTGGGCGCCATTGCAGTTCATATGGTTCGAGGTGGAACAGTGGTGCATGTACTAGATTCCTGATCTTTTCCTTGATAACAGAGACGAGCGAACGGTGGTAAAACCCTTCAACCTTACCGGTAGTCTTTGGTTCCTGGATTCTTTGATCAAGTGTGAAATGGGACCGATATGGTGGAACATTTCCATCCATCATTCTCGCCTAACCACCCCGGAATGTCCCCATTGAATCAATTATGACCGAGTTGCTGATCAATGGTGCCCCATACAGTCTCCAACATAGCAGAAGGCACAAAAGCATTGTTGCCAACAATGTTAAGTAGCTCTTTGAAGTTTTCCTTTCACTTTTGTGCTCCTTGGTTCCAGTACCAGTTCACAAGATGCATAGAGCTCTCATCAGGGTACAGGTAGAACAGATTCTCAGAGTGAGCGGTTGAGAGCTGCACGCCGGATGGTTCGGAGTCGAGGCGAGGCGAACACATGGGGTCTTCTGGGTTGTAACGAGGAGCGGAATTGTAATTGTATATGCGGAACAGCCCAAAGTTGTTCACCTGTGTTTTGAATAGCTTACGCACCGAAGCGTAGAAAGACTGAGCAGATTGCACCACGCGGACAGACGGAATAGTCCGAGATGAAGGAAATGAGTCATTCATATATGACATTGAAGACATTTGCGCCAGACTGACTACTTCAGGAAGTGGTAGTTCTGGAAGTATGTCTCGAAATTTATTGCAGCAAGTGCGTTGTGTCCTGCACAGAGCTGAGGGTGAAACATCGTCTACGAGCTGCTGCTGTGGTGGGTCCACCTAGGAGTAGTTGATTTGTTCGCTCAATCAAGTAGCAAAGGAAGGTTTCATGCGTCAGCAGAAACCTTGCTTGTGTGATGTGACATGCACGTTCATGCTACTGGATGATGACCAGGATGCATTGACTTTTCTTCGTCACTAGTGGTGGGCATGCGTTCCACTTCATTGACAAAGTATTGCGGTTGCTGTCCATCAATGAGCCTGATTCCAATATACATCCTGCAGATAACTGCAATTGATGGCTTCCCACCACAAGTCCTTGTCTCGGTTATGACGGGTGAATGTCAAATATCAAGGGCCTTAGCGTTTGTGCCCGTCATGAATTCATTCGACCTAGTGGTGTGGGTGACTTTCCTCTACCGATATGCAACCTGTCTGTCGGAGATTTGACATGATCTAAAGTATATTAATATCCGACCTGTCACCACAGTACTTTCACCTATGCTGGTGTGATCACAGTCGTCGGTGGATGCCACTGCGGCGCTATACTTAGCGCTTCGAAGTTAGTGATCAACCTTGGTTCAACCTCAGCCAAACTCTGTCTTCAACTGTGGTGGATCAGAATTGTCAAATGCCGGGCTGTGAACTCCAATCACAGCAAGATGTTCCTCACCGAATCGACGGCAGATACAGGCCAGATTTTAGAGCGTCTTGGGTTGTCTTCCTTTTCGCTATTTGGTCTGAGAAATTGTCGAACCTAATAAGTTGTACAATTTGAACTTTGCAGCAACTATTTAATATGCCTCGTCCATATATGTGCGTCGCTCCACAAGTATAGCGAAAACCTTCCCAGAGTATTGACTTCTGAAATCAAACTAGCTTTGCAAAGTTCTTGGTAGTTGGCTATACAGGTTTCATGGTGTTTGAACATGTCTCATTGAGTTACATTGACTTCCTGGAGGTCAATTTTGCAACTCTTCCTCTTTGACATAGCACCTAGGGTACATTCCATATTTGGTACATGTTCTGGGTAGTCTGCAATATCAGAGATCATTGATACGTGGACCGCAATGCTCCTTAGATAACTCACTCTGCTTCCAGGTTTAGTTGCTTTCCAGATCTCAACAAGATCCTACTGATGCCCTCGAGCGTTCACAAGACACCTATCGTCCAAGACGGCACGGCCTTATTGATGGGTGCGATCAACTTGAAGGAGGCTGGCTGGGTGGCATAGTCATTCAGGTAGTACTTCTTGGTGTTCCGATTTTGTTGTATTTAGCATCTAGTATGTCATGATCTGTCCCCTTGCAGCATGTAAATTTGATGCAGACTTTGGGTTGCAGCCTCCACCGGTGTGACGTGGGGGGAGGATTTTTTGGCATCCTCAAAACAGCACACTCTGTCTTAACCCACGTACTGCTAGAAAAGGATCCCTCACAGGTTTGAGACCAGCCTCCATCCTGGGATCCAGCGCCTGCACCTACCGCACTGCAGACCCTGCAACCGACGATGTCCGCATCGCACATCACCCCATCTCCCAACGCAAAGGGAATGCAGGTTTCGCAAGAAACAGGGTCCACAAGCAGTGAGTATGCGCAATTGTGCACCCGCTCTCCTATGAATGCCCCCACCCCAGGCTGATCTGCTACCAACACAAACCGTGCTGTAGAATTAGAGGAACACCATGTAGCAACAGGTCTACAATCCGGGAAAGGCAATGAAAGGAAAACATCCACTGACACCAGTAAGTCACTCACATGTATGTCTTGATCTCTTGTTCCTTACATCGCCACAGATCCTATCGACGATAAACATCTGGCAGCCACCGGCCTGCTGGAGAGAAGATTTCTACAACCCACCCATGAGCTGCGGTTAAAAGTAAAAGGCTAGCCATCACTGGTACACCACGAATTATGTCCCCATACTAATTCCTACATCAGAAAAGATGGGGCTCTGGCAAGCAGCAATCCTCTTATCAGCAGCCTGAAGGATGAGTTCCAGAGGCTGGAGCGATCAATGGACCAGTTGCAGAACCAATAGGTGAGACCTCAGCAGTCTGTTTGTGGTTATTTTTATGCCATTGACCTGGCAGTGGGTTAGTGTACAATACTACGGAATACAGGGAGAATTACCAGTCGAGAGCTTGTAGACACCACAGATGATTTCTTTGTCTTCACAATCCAGGCCATTGTCCCAATACCGTGTACCATGATGGATTTCGACGTGTGAACCAAACTGGACAACATCATTGGGATGTCACCGAGTGATTCACTGTCTACTAGAGCCCAGCATAGCCCTAGGTTCACAAACCCACTTTTGAACATATTTCACAGCCTTTCCTCATCATTCCTTTCGATTACTGGTTACCTGGATTCAGGGGAGTCACAAATCGGCAGACTTCATGCGATGGAATTCCTCATGAGTATGGCGCAAGCTAATAAACACCATGGCTAACCTAAGTGTCTGCTGGTGCTCCCCTGATAGGTGGCTGTCCCTTTGTGTAAGAAGGCTACAACCAATGGGAAATGTTTTGTGCGGTTAGTGACTTGCAGATACGACTGTTATAGACCACTGCCTGCTGGCCGAGACAAGATCTGTGCCGTAGTCCAGTGGACTTATCAAGACCTACACTATGCCATGATTGGGATAAGATACCACAAGTTTCTCCCCTCCTCATAAAAAGTGAACTGATCAGCGTCGTACCATCAGGGGTTCTCCAGAAAGGACAAGGTGTTGCGCGGGCTCTGGTATTATGTCCACTGTTGCATATTGACCTAGAAACAAGTAAAAAAAAAGTAAGACACCAATGTTATCTTTATCTCCTGGAAATCTTACCATGCAGCAAGGCAACCGCAACATGAACTTTTGCACCAACTCCGACAGCGAGTTTGCCAGAGATTACAGGTGTCGCAAATCTCTCGCAAGGAGTCACACCTAACAATGGCTGTCATATCTTTGCAAAAGGTTCCTTGGGACTAGCTGGCGAATTTCCGCACAACACTTGCCAACCCAGACGGACTACTCTCTAGGCTCAGCAACACCATCAGGTTAGAAATGGTAAATGCCAACACCGGCGATCTCATGTAAGTTGTGATGTTATCTCAGGTCTTATGTAGTTCCCTTCTGACAAATCCTCAGAATTATAGCATGGTGTTACAACATGAACAGTACAAAAATTTTTGAAGGACTTCCATCTCAGCTCAAGAGGTCCTTAGTCCAAGTGTCGGTATGCTCGGGCTCTAGTCCTGGGTGTCAGTGATGCCGAACTGTGCTCTGGACTGTGAGCAGTCGGTGGGACTAGACCGGTGATTTACAGCAACTGCATTAGTTCAAAGAGGCCAGTGGCTTTGTTCCTAAATCGGCCAAAGTCAAATTTGACATGTTTGTAGTGTCAACCTGCGCCACTGCGACAACACCATGAAGCAACTCTGAGGTGCGCTTGAAACTCTTGCTCGCGAAATTCAATGGATATTGCCCCGTCATGGCCCCATGATGTTGTGGAGAACGACACTCAGCACTTCCATTGGTGACTCAGCCAGTCTGAAAGTCGAGACTTCTTAGAGGGATTATTACTATATCCTCTGCAGCCACTACTGCTGTGGTTGTGCCAGTGGCCTCGGGGATGCAAGATTCAGCCAGGCTTGCAAGTCTGACGAATTTAGTGAGAAGCTCATGTATTTCTTATTGATCTTGGGTTATCAATGGTCCTTCGGCCTCCTTCACACCCAGTAGAGCTGTGCCCGCAAGTTCTATAAACAATTGTTTGTCCCTCTTGGAGTTGGTGCCAGTCTTGACCTCACAGAATGTCACAACCTGTTCCCAGGACCCATTGTGGATGCCCTCGAGCCCCTGAAAATAACAGGTGATGTCAGGTTTTCTTAACGCATATGCGCATTCTATTGCTCTGGTTGACGAGTGAGCGTTCCATTCGCTTGTATGGCAGCCAAATAGGGTGCTGGACGAAAAAAAACGAACTCACAAACACAATATGCCGCACAATTCATATATAGCAACACGCAGTTTGTTTAGAAATTCTGCAAGTTCTAGTTTGCGATTCGTGTAGAGCGGTTCCCCCATTATTAATCAATACATCATTACATCACCGTCTATCGTTCGACAATTGCTAGCCTAACAAATGATGTGGGTGAGGTGAGCAAGAGCAAGAGCAAGAGCAAGAGCGAGGACAGACACGCTTGCAGATCTGCTGGATCCCCAGGAGGGGTGGACAAAGGCCTCATGATGCCATTCATAATAGTGGTGCGGGTGGTGTGGTGCATTTTAACATACCTCGATTCCCATTCTCTCGGGACAAGATTTGCTTTAATGTGGGGTCAGATCCCACTCCAACTCTCATCTATTTACCAATTTCCCATCAGACATTCACGTGCATCACACGTTGTGCACTGTGGATGAAAGTCACTCAGTAAAGACATGGCATAGACATGAGACCGCTGATCATACAGAATTTCTAAATAGACTTCCACTTCATGCAGTCACATGAAGTAGCTTAATAAACAACATTGTCATGACAAGCTGCTTATTCCACGCTTCCGGACCCTTCATGCAGTCACACATTGTGGTGGATGAAAGTAACTAGGTAATGACGATACAACAATGAAATAGTTCACGACATGCATATGCTCACATCTTTGGAGCTAGCCAGCAGCGTAATAATCCATGCTCTAGAGCAATCTCTACGCGAGAAGCATATCAATCTGCAGGACACCTCGGAAATATGATGGACACCAAGCAAGATGGTTCATACTGGGACTCTCAGGTTTTGGTGGAATTGAGGTTACCAGCTGGAGACAAACCGTGAAAAAGATGTAAATAAACAATTTTCAATCATGGTGAGCTTCATGCACTACAGGTTTCCCAGGTCCTCCCACATTCCCTCAAATATGTATGAAAAATGATGAAGCAAGTGTATATCATGATGGAAAACTCACTCTGCCTTGAAGTGGGCTACAATATGTCAATGGATGTGTTCGCATCCTCCAGGTCCCAGGAGGGGTTGATTGGCCACATCAATATGCTGCATCACACAAGTCCCTCTGAGAAAGCCTGTGCCAGTCTGACCCAAAATACAAATTTCAGGGATGGTATCCGAAGAGCGAAACAAATCATTTCTTGGAATGCTGTAATCCTCATCTAAGAGGACTTAATGATTAAGAACATTTGAACTGTGGTGGTCCTACTAATACCAGTTGGCTGGCTGTGTAACACAGGCCCATCAGCTGATTCCTATGTTGAAAACACAATCTTTTTCAGGATTGGCTAGAAGTCAATGGATAAGCATCAGTGTACAAGTTCGAGAATAGACTGAATTCGACTTACTGTGATACAATGAGGAGAGAGCAAAAGGTGTTGAATGGACAGAGCTGCAGGATTGCTCTTCAGAGTGACCATTGGTGATGAATTAAGGACAGTTCTGCGTGTGGTATACCATTTGTAGTTCGTGTCTCTGAACACTCAGAAATATCTCTCAATCGTCCGCTCTTTTTCCCCACTAACCTTTGCTACCTACGGTCAACCATGGACATCTTTAGTTTGAACTCCTGTTTACCCCTCACCATTTACTGCATGAGGTACACTATGCGCAGCCTCCAGGATGTTCCTTATCAGTGGAAGCCATCGGCCTGCATCATACAATGTTACATACATACATCTATATACATTTCTTGGAGGCGTCTACATGACATGTTGCTAGGTAGGTAGGGCTGCATCCATCATCTATTCCGTGAGAGAGCTAGAGAGCTATCAAAATCATGGGTGAGGCAAGCGCTGCGACTCCATCCTCCTCCATCACACTTTTCCTTGCTGAGTGTACCACCAGGTGCTTGGCAGCTTTCTCCGTGCTGTCAACTGGAGAACTATTGTAGATTATGGATGGAGTTGATGCTGTTTTTTCGCTCTTCTCGTCCTCCCATGACTTTTTCCATGCCGTCTGGTACTTGGTGACTTACTTCTTTATTCTCTGCCGCTCAGCTGGACTATCTGAATCGCTTACAGCAGATAGGTCCTATGTTGACTGTGCCTCCATCCTTGTGGAAAATAGGAATGAGGCAACAAAGTTAACCCCCTTTTCCCATTGGTTCACAGGCTAGTTGGTAGAGTCATCAGCATGCAATTTTGTTCGCCTGCACATCATACCATTACATTGATCAAGAAAGCTACCAGAATAGAAACCAATAACAGCCAGATGACCATTGTAAAGACCTCGTTGAATGTAGATGGTGAGGGTCGGGTTAGGCACACTGAGATGTGGCAGTGATGGTGATGCTGTGGCCACTGCCATCATGAACCTGGATGCAGTTGAGCTAATCTGCAATGTAGCAAACCCTTTGAACATACCACTATTGTTTGTAGTCACATGACTTTTTTACGGCATCCCTGTGATACTTCAACGTGTTCGGCCATTATGTTTGCTGTACGATAAGGAGGATGACCTTCGCCATCATTATTGCAGATGTTTTCCAAGTGTTTCTTGTACCAGGATTTGTTGTCTGCAGACCAGTGACTCAAATTTGGTCCACTGGTTAGCCACATCGACTGTTTCGGCTACCATGAGACCTCAGCAGTCTGTTTGTGGTTATTTTTATGCCATTGACCTGGCAGTGGGTTAGTGTACAATACTACGGAATACAGGGAAAATTACGAGTCGAGAGCTTGTAGACACTGCAGATGATTTCTTTGTCTTCACAATCCAGGTCATTGTCCCAATACCGTGTACCATGGATTTCGACATGTGAACCAAACCGGACAACATCATTGGGATGGACCGTGACCAGCAAGAAAGTCAGCTCGGTCACCGAGTGATTCGCTATAGTCTAAGCCCAGTATGGCCCTAGGTTCATAAACCCCCTTTTGAACATATTTTACAGCCTTTCCTCATCATTCCTTTTGATTACCGGTTCATCCTTTGGTAGTCCAGTTTGTCCATTCCTAGTCCAGTTTCCTTTTGTGTAGTACCACTAGTCCTGTACTACCAGACTACCACTATATTGGCCGCCGACCTCCGGTTTTCACTTGCCTTTTCTTTTACTTATGTTTGGTTTTGTTTACATTTCAATATATCTACTTTAGACTCGCTAGCCCGGGACTATAAAGACTTGTATTTGAGTTTGGAAATACTATCTACGGATCCCACGCAGTTACTAGTACCTTCCTACCATTCCTCCTCACCTCATAGCTCACTATGGAGCTCATCTTCACCATCCTTCTCATCGCCGACACAACCGGACTACCATCAGTCATACTGGACTATGACCGGGCTGCATCTAGCACCTCCAGACTACCATTGGACCACTGTTCAACGCCCTCTCCCTTGTCGATGACTACTTCCTGAACTGCCTGAGCCTCTCTCTATAGGGTCAAGCCTATCATCAGGCAAACCCCTGACTATTATCTGCCAACAACCTATTGGCAGACTTGTTGTCTTTATAACTAGAGCCAAAGTTTGGAAATTTTCTTCAACATAGTTTTTTTCTCTTTTCCCTCCCTTGAGCACTACCGCTTGAGTCCACATTCTGCCAATCCTTATTTTCATCGCCCTTGTCTCTGTTCCTTCTTTTTATATTTTATTTTTACTGCTTCCGACAATTCCACTACCCCGCTTCATTTATTTTCTGATTATCCAACACCACATATTCCGGTCCCAATGCCAAGTCTAGACCCATCGATTAACCGGTAACCGTAACCATCGTAACGTCTCTGTCTCATTTATCCCTTATCACGGATCACTGTACTGCCTCCGCACACTTCCGTTCCGCATTTTATTTACCTTATCTATTTTTACCTACACCACTGTTGACCATCACTTCCCTATTCACACAATTAGAAGCAGCTGGTCTGACTATTCCTGCTCATCTCAAGGCTATGATTCTCCTTTCCCGACTCCTTCTACTTTCGACCAAATGATTTTCCACATCATATAAATTGTGGAGCAGGCCAATTTTACAGTAGACAATATGCTTCCTCGCATATCTAAGGAAGTCAACACTCTTCGTTCTGGTCTTACTTCTCTTTCTCTTGTGCTATATTCATGCTTTTATACTACTGTCTGTGCTCGTAAGGTTCTACTACATTGAGGTGGAGGTATGTATCAAACATAAGTTGGACATGCATTCCTAGCATGTTTGAGGCATGGGAAAGTTGAACATGGTTGAGCATGTGTTGAACATGGTAAATATGAGTCAGACATGTGATAAATTACAGTTTGCAACATCACCCTATTTCTTTTCCTCAGATTTCAGATGAGGGGGAAGGGGGACAATGCTACTAGAATCAGTTGTGTAATTGATACAGGGTTGGAAGAGCCCATCAAAGGCTTCATGAGTCATGTGCAACTTCCTTGGTGCTGCTGGCTTTCTCTGTGAAATTTTTTAATTGCACCTTGCACATTTTTTGAGTCAAAAGTGTCTTACTGGGCCTTTTCCCATAACTAAGGCTGATCTTTCTTCATGAGGTCATGCAATGGCCTTGTAATCTCGCTATATTTTTTTATGAAGTGACGATAGAAGCTTGCTAGTTCCAGGAAGCTTCTAACTCCTTTCACATTGGATGGAGTCAGAGATGCCTTTTAATTTATATATATAACTAAAAACATCAAAAAAAGCCAAAAAAAACTAATCTAGGATGATGGGTATGGGTCTATAGGAGATTTTAAACTGTTAAATTTATCCATATATGTATCACTTACATGCCTATATCATGTGGAATCAGAGGAACAAGTTTGAAAAATTGTTAGACTTGACTACACTTTTTACTACCCTTTGTTGGCACAGTTTGCTACACTTTCACTACACTTTTTACTATACTTTTTCAGAAATCCACTACCATTTCACTCCACTTCTTGGTACACTTGACTTAGTGTTGCCGCAACTCCGGCTTATGTAATAGCTCTGAGCCCAAACTGGTACAGCTGAAGCCGAGTCACCAGCAGCCGAGCTGTGGGAAAATTTGACCATAGCCACAACTTTTGATGTGCCAGCTTGATGCCTTTCAGTTGGCTTCTAGCTGGCTCTATCAGTGACAGTTCGTTCAACATTCAACACTTTGTTCAAATTTCAACGACTTTTCGTTGATGGTTGCATAGCAACAGTGAGTTGTACAAAAACTCATCTCTGCTTTGTCATTACAGACTCTCATTTATGTGAAGTGGCGGCTCCAAACACCATCCATCAAATTGTCTCACCATAATGGCCCTCTCATGGAACCCTGTATTTCCAGCCTGGCTTCATACATATTACTACTACTTTGGCCTTCCCCCTGAGCCAATTGCCCAGCTATCTCAGGCCAGAGGGTTGATCTTGGGAGCCAGAGACAGTGTGCTAGCCTCTGGCACACACCATATTACACCCTCTGGCACTTCTGATCATTCTACCCCCCAATGTTGCTCAATATCCCCTTCACCACTGACGAATGTGAAGGAAGGCCATGGCTTGATGATTATCCTGATAGTAGCCTTCAGCCTGAATTCACAGAAGCTATTTGCACCACCTCCCCTGATCTGATGAGTCCTCAAGTTTTGGATCACCTGGACAAGTCCGAGTTGGTTTTATCATGTCCCTTATGGACCAAAGGGACCAGCTTCAAGCCCCACACTGTTATGCTCTCTTGTGAAAAAGCTCTGGTATAAGCACTTCCCTTGTGAGTTTCTCTGCTTTTTGTATATTTTTTGTGTTCAGATCAGGTGCATTCCAGCTAAGCCTTTCCCCCCACCTCACCTTCAGAGGAAACCTAGCATCATCCCTAGTATGTATGAGTTTTGGGAGTATAAACAGTGGAACCAACCAAGCCTTGAAGAATTAGCCCTGAATGACAAGATCAGCCAGCTTTGAGATATTCTGTTGGACCTCAAAAAGCTTCCCTTGGAACAGGAAGTGACAAAATGATATATGCAGTGAGAAAGAAGCTGAAAAGCAGCTAAAAGACCCTGTTCCCAGCAGAATCACACCAGAAGCGATAACTCTGGCTGACCACAGAATTTGGCATGCCAGAAATCTTGAGATGATGGTGAGACATGTTTCTTTTCTTTTTTGGACAAGCATTATTATTGTACTTTTTCAACTGACAAGTCTTAGAAGTCCTACACAATATGCTAAGGTGGACTTGGAGGCCACAGGGGACTCCAGGTATGGGGCTCTATATACTACTGGTGTCCTCGATGTCATCAGTGGGCCTTGACAACCTCTTGCTCGATTCTGATAGCAATATCACCTGGGCATTTTGTTTAATGGGTTTTTCAACAATGTCAGCGATGAATATACTGTTCCTGATTTCCGTCTTGACCTCGAATCCCCTCGCATGCCTCATCCTTTCTGGGTGGGCAACAGCGGGTTCAGTTCTAGCTGTCCAGACATGAAGCGCAAGCTAAAATTAGCTGTGACAATTATCCCAGATATCGACATCTCAATTATCGTCAATATCAGTGAATCAAAGTTCACTCCTCCATCTGTGCAACACCCCTTGTTGTCCACTCCCCCTCTCCCTTGTTCTGCTTTTCAAACAGCAGACAGTGCCACTTTAGAAGACCCCTGTCATCGTTGGAGGCGTAGTTTGGCTGAAGCTGAAGAAAACCTTGTTCTATGTAGCAATTCGAGGATCTGGTGCTGAAATTCATTGACCTAATCATTGAGTTGTTTTACTAGTGGTCCAAAACTGTTGAGGCTTTTACTTTAGATATATAGCTTGGTTTGGATACCCATTTGAGATATGAATTTTTCATACACTCAAGCATTATAGCAAGCAGAGGTGAGGACTGACTATTATTCAGATCTATAATCTTCTACCAGATCAGGCAAAGAAAGAGGCCAATTGTAACACTGGTTTGCTCTGCAGACACTGTGTTGTTAATATAGAAAACAGGTTGGTGATAGACCTTGAATTTTGTCAAGTGGCTGTCCTGTTTGACGAAAGTGCTGTTTTTATGTTCTTCAACCCCAAGAGTGATGATGTGTGCACATGTGCATGTAGAAAATGAGTATTAGCTGACAATGTTGAAGATATAAGTGCAAAAAAAGTAGATGCAAATGCTGAAGAGATTAAAGATGTTGCAGAAAAATGAGGTGCAAGAACCAATGATGCAGAGGGATAGAGCAGTAGATGCTACATGTGTAGAGGAGCATACAATATATTCCAAAGCAAAGGTGTAACATTGTCCCCTATTTCTACTATTTACACTTTGTCCTTTGGTGAGCTGTAAAGTATGGATAGTCATTAGTTCATAATCTATTCTGATTCATCTGATGGTGATAAGATTGGTTGGTGCCAGAAACATCAATCTGTGATTCAGCTCAGAGAGCCTGACAGCTTGATTGGCAAGGTCAGTAAGTGCTCCAAACAGGCAACACAGATATTGTGTACAAGGTGGATGCTAGTAAACATCCCTGAAGTTTTTGGCTATAGCAGTTGTGACTGAAGATGCTGAATTGAATTACTAAGCAACTCTACAAGAGGGAGCCCATAGAGGTCTAAAAGAGCTGATTCGAAATTGTTGACAGTGAGCCATCACGGTGCCAAATATACTGACAAAAGGACTGCAAGAAGATAATGTGATTGAGGATTGATATTGAAATGTGGACTAACACAACCCGTAAAAATGCATGTTCATAGAGAGTTTTAACAGAGAGAGATGCACTGTACCAACAGCCTCTTAGAAGGGTCAAGAAGAGTGAGATATGCCTTTCTGCGCAGTATTTTTGTGAGATACATGCTTGGTGTCCAATTCTTGTTGGTATATTCAGCTAGCACTGTGGGTAGTACTGATTCGTACCTTTCATTTGATCTATTATTTATGTACATCGGGTAACATCCGGCGGAGATGCAAGCATTTTCGAGCAAAACATCAAATCTCAAGTTCTTTGATCTGTAAATCACAAGCGATCACATGACATTGGCATTCCGACAGTAGCGAACTATATTTAGGTGGTACATGTAGCTACATGCCCAGCTATAGATCGCGCGCATCGGCCAGATATTGGTCGAGGTACTCTCAATCTTGAGTCAAACCATAGATTACAAGATATAAAATTCAATTTAAATTGTAAAAATGTGGGAAAATTATGGGAGATGCCTCCAAATATGGGCATCCCAGGGGTACCATAGCCGGACTGGTTTCAACAGGTTGCAACTGGGTTTGGTCTAGTCTTTTGAATTTTGAATTTTATGAAATTTAGGCAACCGGACCGATCAAAATTCAAAGTGGAATGCCTCTTGATCCTTTACCACCACCATCCCCCCGTGGGAATATCAACTCAATCACTCGTCGACCCCCACATCGATGCCCCTTGTATTCGCCCTGTGCAATACCTCTCTCTGAGGTTGGGAGAAGATTCCACTCCTTCCCCAAGGGAACTTTCACTACACGCTACTCCCCGCCGTCACCTCCCGGTTTCGTTGCTCGCCACCTGCGCGCCCACCCCCACACCTGGCGCTGGACCATTAAGGAGGGCCCTCGCAAGGGCACATCTCTTGATGTGCCCTCCATTCCCCTTGCCTGTCCCAAGGACAGCACCAAGGCCACCAAATGGGTGGTCTCCCTCTTC
>JBBPNF010000158.1:0-20783 GCA_038090755.1 Leccinum truebloodii | reverse complement strand
CCGGACCGGTAAAAGACCGAAAAAGACCGATTTTCGGTCTTTTTTGGTCTTGGTCCGGTCTTTTTCATATCAGAAAATTTCTAGGACCGGTCTTGGTCCGGTCTTTTCCAAAAAAGGCAAAAGACCGGACCGGACCAGACTTTCAAACACTATTCTGATCCGAACCATGACTGAGAGTACTGTTGCTCTTCACGAATGACGATTCCTATTGCAAGGACAATGCCAGGGTGGGCTGCGATCACAGCCTCAAGCTTCTCTAAAAGTGCGTTCTCGTTCTGGGAGAATGCACATTCCACAACTGTGGAGACCGAGTAGTCAGTGCAGCGGTGGTGGCACTTCTTGGGCATGGCAACCAGGCTGAGGTCAGGAGTGACGGAGGATGCCGAAGTCCATGACTTCATGGAGAAATTTGTATGCATAGTGACACTCATGCAACTGCAATTAAAGGGAAGTTGGTTTGTGGCACAGACCATACACTTCCGAAGGTGGACCAATGGGATTTTGTGGGATGGTAGTGGTAATTGCACAATAATGATGCCGTTGTGATAGGTTAACCTGCTATCGATGAGCTAATGAGTGGCATGAAGAACTTCTGAATTATGTAATGCACCTGGGCTTGAGTAGCGTGATTCATGATTTGTCAATGAGACTCGAAAGGGCATCAAATTCGAGTACATTGATTCCGCAAAATAACTACAGGATGAGAGATAAGACTTGGTCACACTGTATATATGATTGATTAACAATCCTCCTCACCTTGATCCCATCCCTGTTGGTGTCTGATTCATTTAGGTAGTCAAGAACGTTTGCAAGTGACTCTGGAACAAGCTCAGTTTCAGATATATCAATTGTCAGGTTGTATTGTACACATACTGGAAGGCCCTCCTAGAATAGAGTTTGAGGTAAGCTTGATTGCTTCTGCGCTTATGGTATCTTTGACATTGTTAAGCTTGGGTTCATTCACTAAAATATCCTGAGTTGTGGGACCACCCAGAGTCCCCACTGGCAGACCAGGAGCCACAGAAACAGGTGGGGCTGATTTAATCACTGCTATATTATCTAGGGCATGGACTCTGGAAGTTGTCGATAGAATAGGGGTTGAAGGCGTCGCCAGCTATGCCTTTAACCTTGCTGTCCTGCGTGGCCTCAGGCCGAGCCCAGAGGTGGGCGGGCTCTGTTTGCACTTGAAGTGGAGAGGCTTAGTGATGCATATGATGAGAGTGGTTCTTGAATGCAAAGAAGGATTGGGAGTATATTGATAGGGCAAGGGGAAAGGGAGGCTCGCTAATTCAATGATCATACTGGAGATCCAGGTGGTCATCCAGATATGATCATCCGATGATCATGATCAAGTCCGCGTTATGCTAAAAAATATCTAAGTAGATTATCGTGTGACATGTGGAGCCCAGCAGCTGAGTCAAAGCCATTCCGAATCAATGACCGGAGTGCCGGAGTGCCACTGTGACTGTGACTTTCATTGTACGGTTCAGTTTTTTATTGATTCTACCCTAGTCGAGGGACAGCATATTTTACCTTTTGCTTGTGTATATAGTTTTAATATACTGACACTGTACCATTGAGATCTATGGAATGATTGTTTTTCTTTTCCTTTGCCTGTTATACTGCAGTTCAGCAAGTGGCACAGTCAGACTTTTACCTGATATGGTATTTAGACTATAAAACACTGTGATAGTTTAAATCACACAAACATCTTTCACATGAAATTATCTTTGGAAAAGTCAAATAATTGCCATAGTATAATATCTCCCCCAGCAGGCAGAATAGATTTACTATTACAACACTGTTGTGACATTGTATTTGAAAGGGATAGGAAAAATAACATTGGAATTTCCTACACTAAACTAGTGGTCTCAACAGTTGTACTAATTACACACCATTACTAATGTTTTCTAACACATTAAATGTACCCATGCCTGTTGTGTAGCGTATATGACCTTATGTCATGTGATACATAGTTGTAGCTCCCCTTCAAACTCCGCTCCTATTTATATATAGGTAGCCCTTATGGCGCCACATATATAAGAGACACAAAGGCGTGCAGGTGGCCCATATTGATGGGAGATATGTTTTGAAGGAACAGCTTGGTTCTGGGTCCTACTATGGTGAGGGAAATGTGTAATAAAGTTCAGTCATGTTGGCTGAACTTTGTCAGCCACAGTGTATTGCACTGAAGACATAATTACCAATGAGGTTGGCAGCTAAATTCGAAACCATTCAATCAACATCTGCTTCTCCCTTGGAGAACAAATATACAATCCTAAAACAGCTCCATGATAGCGTAGGGCTGCCTCAAGCCCTTTGGTTTGGTACAGAGGCAACTTACCAAGTTATGGTCCTTGAGAACCTTTTGTGCATCACCGAGTAGATTTCCGGTTCGTCGTGTCACTGAGATTGGGCTGCAAATGGTCAGTTCGTCTCATCACCGTCAGCTAGTATGGCTAATAAGCAGCAACTAGATCACCTGCCTTGAACACATCCATTCCCACCACCTCGTTCACCACGATATAAAACCACACAACATCCTTCTTCGGCATCGTGAAGCACTATCGCCACCCATCCTCTCATATCCACATCCCTATGGAAGACACTCGTCAACTCATCGGTACACCAGCCTTCAATACATCGCTCAGTGGTCACGAGAGCTGAGTCGGAGAGACGACATTGAAGCACTTGCCAGTGCATACATGCTTTTATACCTCCACAATGGCTTGTTGCCATGGTTGATTGCTAATCGTCGACGCCATCCCTCGCATTCATCCATGCAGAAGCTCAAACAATCACTAGAAACCTCATCGGAGGTTCCTGTATATCTCGCTAGCTTCATTCAGTTATGCTCAAGGTCTGTCATTCACACAGAAGCTCGATTATGACCATCTCTGGGCAATACTACTCCTGAAAATGTCCTCGCTGGCTTCTGTAACAAAAGAAACATGTATGCTTTCGATTACACAAGCCAATGAAGATGCCATCCCCAAGCATAGGCTCTAGCGAGTTGTAAATGTGAGTAATCCACTTCATTCCTGACGTCAAATAAATTGAAATGTCTGACCGTCTTATTCCAGCAGAAATGTGACTGTGTACTGTATGGTGTAAGCTACAAGAGCCTCGGCCGAGGCTAGGGTAAAGCTCACGAGTTGTCGTCAGTTTTGTGGTGTTATAAACAAGGTTGTTGTTTGATCAGTCGTGTAGTTTTTCCAGGAATGTATTCTGTACTATGTTTCTCTCTTTCATAAGCTTTGTCGATGAGGCTTAAGTTGACTACATGGAGCGACGACTAATAACCAGTTTCATCAACTAACCGAGTTAAGTAAAGCCGGCACGAAGTAAAAGTACCATAAGTCATAGAATCAGAATCAGAATCAGAATCTGGACTACCTGGGACAACACCTCAATGCTCAGATTCACCAAAAAATGCCCAAATAATGATCCAGGATATGCCCAAACAATGCTCAAATTCACCACAAAAAAGTGCATGGATATGTCTAGGAAGACCATGAAAATCACCTAAGGTATGCCCAGATAACACCCAGAGGCATGCCCATGATCATAAAAGGCAGAATAATATTCCATATTCTTGGACACAGGATTGTGTAGAAAATCACGGGGCAAACCATGCAAAAGTGACCTCTTAGAAAAAGTACCTAAGAGGTCCTGTTTCGGGGTTGACTGAAGTGTTTTGGTCCATCTTTTCGACTTTTAAACACTAATGGTGACCATCTATATGATTTCCCATCAATAAGAAATGGAGATGCAAACTGGAGGCTTACCCTTCAGAGGAGATCTCAGCAGGTTGCCAAGATCCATGTGTGATGACCCCTTCATGGATGTCAGGGATCTCCGAAGCTCCAATCCTGCAAGTAGTGCAAGTGCATAGATAGAACCTCCAGCAGCAATTGATTGCCAAAAATTTGCTACCTGCTGCATGCCACTTGAAAAACTTTGTTTCATAATTGAACATGTCCAAAAATTCTTTTTCATATATCACACAGAGCCCAGTGTTGCATCCGACTCTCACCTCCATCATTTTTGCTGCATGTTTGGAATCTCTGATTGTCTATATCTTGCATTATAGATCTTGGGTGGTTTCTTGATTTGTTCCATACCACTATGATCTGTTTTTTCCCTCCCCATTCCTATCTCTAATCTGACTTTGTCCTATCTTGTATTTCATATCTCCTGGCACATCATCTCTTGCTATTTTTTATCCTACTGACTGTGTGATTACTCCTCCACAGTTTCCTGACTCAATTCCTAATATGGATGACACACTTCCTTCCATGTGATTCCATTGCATTCTATTCCTCTAGTATTTCAAAAACAATCAATTTATATCCTATTGTAGAGTCGTGAGATTGCTATGGAGGACAATATACCTAAGCAAGAGCCAGTCTAGCTATGTAGCTAATGATGAAAGAAGATTTAATGGCAATGATATAGAGGAGCAGTAGCTAAGGCCCAGAGGGCTGGTCACAAGTGAGGTAAATAGAGGAGTGACTAGATCACTAACTTGTAATAGAGTGGTATCAATCTGGAGTTACAGTAGAGCCTTGTGGTAGCAAACAAGGTAGCATTTCAACTTGGCTCTTGACCATGGCCTCAACACCATTGGCAAGTATTATAACAAGTTAGACGAAAAGCCAGTTTATCTTCTCGAACTCAATATGTAGTATTTCTATTGCATGACTCATATTATCTAACTTGATCTATAGTTCTACACCTGTACTACAAGCTTACATACATCAAGATAGCCTGGGGTGGCCCTGAGGAGCAAAAAAAAGAATAAGAGGCCAGGAATCTGAATGTCAAGAACTGGCAAAAGGAAGTGTCAATACTTGAATATTGTTGAGATAACAATGGATGATTATTGAAAGCACAACCACCCTGTCACCATTGCCAGTGCTGCCACCTTGGTCACTGGTGCTACCATGACAAATGCTCCTACTGTTTCTCTGGAATCTGACTTCGACAAACACTGGTGAGTGGTGATCTGGAATTGCCACAGACCACCGGTCTTGTCTCAGTGCAGACAAGTTTAAATACCTGCAAGTACTCAAGTACTATTGGTGACATACACTTCAAGATTCTGTGGTCCTCAATGCTGGATATATGAAAGAGATAAACTTGAGTGGATATGAAGATTTTTTCTTGTGAAGCAGAGATGGCTGAATAGGACAGTCCAGTCAAGCACTTGGTCAAGTAGTCAGTCATCTATCAGTCATCTACATAGTTTTGTATCTACATCTGTCATAAACTGGTCTTGCAGTTAGTCTTCATCTTCAAGCTTGATATATGCAACCAGCAACCAGGTAAACTTCAGACCTCATGAACTAGCAACCAGAGTTCCATTGCAACTGTTGCCGGTCCGGTTTAGTCAACAATCTTTTCCTGGTTTGGCAACTGGACCTTCAAATACTACCTGTTCAACCTTTCACAACATTTGTACTAACTACTTCATTCCTAAGTTCTGATGGACTCGGTTTTATTTCTGACCAGCCACTACTGCAAAAAGAAAATATTGCTCCAATAAAAGTTGCACCTTCTGGCAGCTGCGACTGAACTGTGTCAGACTTTGATGGAGATAGTCCATAATGACATGGAATTACTCACTTGCATGTGCCAAGCATCATCTCCTGTCATCCATTCTGTCAGGAAATGTGTATAGCTACTTGGGGATAAGGTCGAGTTGGTCCTGGAACAACAAATAGTTGAAAAACCATGTATGGCATTCAAGAGGGTTGTGCCAGTAGAGGAATATTGGATGTTTCATAGGATGCAAGGTAGTTATTTGTAGTGTTTTAAGGTCTGGTCTGGTCTGGTCTTTTGCCTTCTGGGAATTTCCTAATATGGAATAACCGGACCAAGACTGACCAAAAATCAATCTTTCGGTCTTTGTCAGTCTGCTGCTGGTTCAGTTATGGCTCTTAACCGGTCTTCAGGGTTGTGAAAACTACTACAGATTCCTGGCTTCTGGCCCATATTTGTTTCATCCAAATTGGTTCAGGGGTCGCTGAGATATGATTGATTTAAGAATGCATGTCATTCTCGAGTATATCTACTGAGAAAATCTATCTCTGAGAATGAAATAGTGTGGGATCGGCGCTTAGGGGTGGCTGTACCGAAGTTAGCATGTCATTCTCGAGTATATCTACTGAGAAAACCTATCTCTGAGAATGAAATAGTGTGGGATCAGCACTTAGGGGTAGCTGTACCGAAGTTAGCCCAGTCACATGGCCTCGAGTGATATGTCATTTTGGAGAATATTTTGAGAAATTATTATAACTATCTCAAATAAAATCCAAAATCAGTCAATATACTACCCAATAGGGGCTAGCATCAGTCCACCCAAAAGACCGGTCCTGACCGGTTGGAGAGTAGTTCTGCTCATCCATGATGAAGTAACTGAAGTCTGGTCGGACTATTGGACTAGCACTCGGGGGTTGATGACTACACTTGGAAAGAGAAAAGGATATGGATGGAAGCAAAGAACTTTGGCAATAAACTCAAGAGGTCAAAGACTCGAGTATTTATACAAGTGGACTATTCTACATACAGGTGGACTACATGAGGCATTATATACATACATTCTAAATGACATCAGGTCTACATAATGATATAAGGGAGTGAGTAGTAATAGAATGATCGTGGGGATGTCATGGTAATGTAGTGACATTGAGGGTAAGGGCTGAGGGTAGGTCACCTGACCTTAGTCTGAGTGTCGGTGTGTCCAGGCTCTAGTCCTGGCTGTCGGTGATGCCGGACTGCAGTTGGACTGTGATCCGGACTGAGATCGGTCGGTCGGTAACAGTGATTTACAACACATGAAGGTCCCTTGCAGTATGGAAGGAAAAACATAGCAATTTTACCTTGAGTGCACACCGTGCAATGGTCAGCCACAGCCATTATAGGAGAAAATATTATGGACATACAATTGGTTACACTTGGTCCAGGTAGGAACAAGAGTAGCCTTGAGGGATAGTCTTTTGAGAGGGAAAAATGGGGAACAAAGGGACTAAGAGAAGTTCTGAGGGTCGAGAGATCAGAAGCTTAGGTTCGAAGAGTCTTAGGATGACTTTGATGGCCAGGATATTTGGGCACTCAAGGTCGAAGCATCTCCTCAGGTGCAAGACAAGGTCACGTAGAGGATGTATTCCAAGATGTATCTAGGATACTTGAGGTGATTAAATATCTTCTGTGGCAGCCTTATCTACCGAATCCAATGCATATTAATAATCAGGAGCACTTATATATGGTTGTTGTGGATTTCATGGTGGCATGAGCTTGTTCAAAACCATTATCTTGTACCACAAGCCATACAACAACTTGTAAATTAGATATCACATCTCCGTGATCCGGTCTATGAGATAAAGCATCAGCCCGAGAATTGGTAGTTCCTGGTTTATATACCATAACATAATTAAACTCTTGGAGTACTGCGTGCCAACGTGCATGTCTAGCGGACAATGTCTGCAGATTTTTCCAATACTCCAAGTTTTTGTAATCAGTCCAAATCTCAAACTTTGGTCTACCGACCAGATAATGCTGCCACTCCTTGAGAGCGCGGATTACTGCTAAAAGTTCTTTATCATAAATAGGGTAGTTCCACTCTGTGGCATCGAATAAATGTGAATTTGTGAAATAAAGGCACTGGGCCACCATAGTCCGTCTTCACACCAGACCGAGAGCACAGCTCTAGTAGCTATGTCCGATGCATCGGTCTCTATCCGGATTGTTTGAGGGTATAGGAATTACCACTTGGGACTCATCTAAGTGTCTTGTTTAGAGATGCTGCGATAGTATTAGAACAGGAGTGCTTATTCCATGTGAATGTATCTTGTAACACACTATATATACTGAGTTACACGGTCCATGGGAATGTACTACTTAAGGTAGTCCGTGTAAAGTATGTAAATAGTCCGGTCAGTCTGGTACGGACTAAGGGCGGGCTGGTGTTCTTTCAACACAGATCTCCTTGTCTTGATTGGGGTAAGCCAATAGCAGTGCTTCTTCAAACTTGCGCTTCAAAGTTTGGAACACCCACTCTTGATCTTTGGCCCACACCCAGGACTGTTCCTTCCGGATTAATAAGGTTAATGGTTTACTGATGTTGGCGAATCCATCGATGAATCGCCGGTAATAGTTACATAGTCCGAGGAAGGACTGAACCTGCTTCATGGTCTTTGGTACCGGCCAGTCCGCGATTACCTTGGTCTTGTCTCCTTGCATGTCGACCCCCTCTTTAGATACCACCATGCCCAAATAATCCATCTTCTTTTGAAAGAAATGACACTTAGAAGGTTTCACAAATAAATCGTTCTCCCAGAGACGTTTAAGGACTTCCCGGACTATTTCGGCATGCTCTTCCTGAGAGATACCGCCGGTAAAAATACATAAATCATCGAGATATTTTGCTACATTACGATGTATGTTATGAAATATGTCGTTCATCATTGCTTGGAATGTGGATGGCGCATTGGTGTAACTACCATACATAACCATCAGTTTGTAAGCTCCAAGCGGTGTAACAAAAGCACCTTTCCATTCATCACCGGCCTTCATTCGGACATTGTTATATCCCCACTGCAAGTCTAGCGTGGTGAACATGTTGGCTCCTTTAAGCTGATCTATCGACGTCGGAATAAGCAGCAATGGATAGTTGTTTTTTATAGTGCCTTCATTCAAATACCAGTAGTCCATGACCAGCCGTTTCTTTCCGTCTTTCTTAGGGATGAAGAAGACCCAGGATGGCAGAAAGGTCTGCAGGGACTTTGAAGGGCGGATGTATCCTTTTTTCAACTCCAAGTCGAGGAAAGTCCAGACTTCCTGAGTCTCGGAGTCCGACAACGGTATAATACGGCCCTTCTTGGGGATGAAGTCCGACTTCAAGTCAATGGCGTGGTCCCAGACCTTGCGTGCTGGCATACGGAATGAGGCCTGCTCTGAAAATACGTCGAGGAAGTCATGGAACTCCTTTGGTATCTTGTCTTTTAGATTTTCTATTTCATCGGCTTGGAGATTTCCAGTTTTTACACCATCAACAACCTCTATCTTGTGGGAATCTACCGGACTAGCTGGTACTGAGTCCTTCGGTCTTTCTTTATTCGAGTCTCTAGGGGCTGGCAGTATAGCCAGTACAAACTCTTTCAGATCGGACTTCACGGACTCTCTATATTCTAGTGTAGTCATCAGGGCGCATGTGGTCAGACACCTATCAAAGGTTAGCGATGGAACATTCCAATCAATAGACAGATTGTGTAGAGAAAGAAAATCAAAACCGAGAAAAAGGGCATTAGTAGAAAGCATAGTAATGTAGGCCGTTGCGGGAAAGGAATGCCAAGTGCTCTTAGAATCACAAATCGAAATGGAAAGATTAACAACATAGGACAAGATATCTTTTTTGGAGTTTTGAATGCCATCGGCGTTTTGTATGGAGATATACCAGGATAGGGGTATTAAAGGAAACTTGTAATGGTCGACTAGACGAGAATCAATAAAAGTGTTGGTTGCTTTGGAGTCTAACAAAGCTTTCGTTGTGACGACTGAAAAGGCTCTGCCGGGAGTCCGGAGGGTAGTCCGAACTTCGAAACAGTTTCAAGAGGTTTGACCGGTGAAGGAAATGGAAGGAGGAGATTTATAAATAGAGCTACAAGCCATAATGAAGTCCGGAGAATTTCTGTACAACTGCATTATTTGTGCAGTGATTTTTTCTTTTTCTTTTGAATCAGAATCAAGTACACCCTTTTTATTGTCTTTGAGTGCCATGCTAATAGATGGGGACGCTGATTTAGACATTCTATATACTGGAGAATAACAAATTGGTACTGAAGAATTCATAACTAAAGGACACTTTTGTCTGTCTGCAGTCACACCCCTCGCGTAACTACAGGTACCTAATTTTTTGATACTTCGCCGGTTGCCGCCAATCTTTCTGTGGTCAACCGGTCTCTCCAATACACTTCCACTTCTTCGGACATATACTCCATGATTGCGGACCGGACAGAGGGAGCTGCTTCCTACTCCATTATTCCATCTTGGTCTGGAATTTCAATCCATTGACCATAGTGGTCTTGTACCCATATAGTCTGGGCTTGGGGTACCAGTTGTCCTTGTGGCCTTGGTGGGCCGGTGCACTTGTAGGGGTTCTTCGGACAATTGCGCAAGATGTGTCCTTTTTCATTACAAGAGTAGCACGTCCGATTGTCGATATACGCGGCATCGATCTCCATAGGTTTTCCTAGTACGGGGAAGGTTTGACTGCGCAGTGCATAGCCTGCCGGACCTTTGTAGAAGCTACTTTGTGGCCTTGCTTGCCACGGGGGAACTGAGGATGCGGGACGAGACCCGGGCAGAGTCGGGAGAGGTCGTGTGCTGAAGGGACGAGGTACTCCGGTAGAGGCTTTGGGGGCTGGTCTCTTGGTGGCTACTTTCTCGAACTTACGGGCTAGTTCGATGTATGCTTGGGTTAGCTCGGTGAACTGCTTTAATTTGAGCTTGGTCCCGTGCATCTTGTGAAAATTGTAAATTTTGAAAGAGACCGCCTTCTTTAGTAGACTGGAGGATTCCTCATTGGTGATTTCAGCGTTGCCGGCTAACTGGACAAATCTCGAATGAATTCATCAACTGGAGTCGTTCCTTGTTGAAGCCGGAGTAGCTTCTGGTATGCTTCATGGACATAGCGCTGGATTTGAAAGTACTCCTTAAGGTTCTTGCAGAGAGCGGTCCATTCTAGGTATCCAGACTCTTCTTTCTCCGCATATTTCTCCATCTCCGATAGAGCGTAGGGCTCTGCTTTTTTGCCGAGTCGAGACCAAAGCATTGCTGCCTTGTCTCTCTTGTCGCCCTTCCTTGTGATGGCGAACAGGTTGAGGCAAGCATACGACAATCTGAACTTGGCTCGGTCTTCATCCCATGGTCTGGGATCGGCGACCTTCTTAGCGGCGGAGGTGAATTGGTCGAGTTTAGTTTCGAAATGATTTTGGACTTCTTGATGCCTAAGGAGATGGTGGACGAGGCGCCCCGGGGGAGTTTTCGGTTGTGTTGGACAGGATGACGAATGATACCAGTAGTCTGGAATGATTGGAGGGGTACTCACGAAGAGACTGCACACTCTGCCAGAGTAAGACCTGTAAAGAAAAACAAAGGGTCAGATGTCACGAGCGTCTGCATGTGTCGATTGGGGGAGCCCGGAAATATGGATTCGATCTATGTGCAACTGCCAGACAACCTTACTGCTCATGATTCCATCATCAAAAAGGTCAATCGCCATGCAAGGTTCCTTGGTACTGGGGAAATCCTTGAAGAGGACGACCTATATGCTGTATTACTTGCAGAGGGGGTCAGAAGCACATGTCGCCTGCAGACGCATACTTGGAATTCATCAAGTGCCCGGCATATCTCCCTTATCACATTAGTGTTGCTCAGTATCTGAAGTAAACCTAAGTCTGGCAGACTAGTGGTCTATCACTCAGGGGCTGACTTGGATACTTGGAAAGAGAAGAAGATAAGGTGTGAAGCGAAGGACTTTGGCAATATGCTCAAGAGGTCAAAGCTGGGTCCACCAGCTATGACCAACTCGAGTATTTATACATTAGGACTATTCTACTGACATCCGGACTACATGAGGTATGACCTACATACATTCTAAGTGACAGAATATCTACATAATGATATAAGGGAGTGGTTAGTAATGTAATGATAGTGGGAACGTCATAGTAATGTAGTGACGTCAAGGATGAGGGCTGAGGGTAGGTCACCTGACCTTAGTCCGAGTGTTGGTGTGTCCGGACTCTAGTCCTGGCTGTCGGTGAATGCCAGACTGAGGTCGGACTGTCTTCTGAACTAAGATTGGTCGGTCGGTAATGGTAATTTACAACAGAAATATCAGTGTTAGTATCAGGCAAATCAATAGTTAGTCCAGGTTAGGAGGCAAATCAATGTTAGGCTGGTTTAAGAATATTGACAAAGCCATGAATGGTTAATATTTGGTTAGGAGTCATGTCTGGTTATGTCGGGTTAGTGTACCTGGTCATGCTTAGTGGCTGTGATACTGTGAACTTCTGGGGAGTGCTGGTATGCTGTGATATTCTGTGGATCTGGGAAGCTGGGTGGCTGTGGCTCTGTGGACCTCTGGGGGTTCTGTGGTTCCAGTGGTGATTTTGTGAGTGTCTGTGGATTTCTGTGGGATTTTTTGGGATTTGCTGATGAGTAATTAGGCAGCTGAGATATAACCAATTTCAACTAGTATGTTGATAAAACATAGATTGATTTCTGTGAAGTCAAAGAGTGGTGGGAAAAATAAGGAAAAATCAGTAGCCATGGAAGTCAATCATGGGAATATGTCCTTAGTCTGGGTTATAAGAAAAATATTTGTTAGTCCAGGTTAGCAGGCAAAACATTGGTTAGTCTGGGTTAGGAATATTGGCAAAGCACTACTTAGTCCAGGTTAGGAGGCAAATCAATGTTAGTCTGGGTTAGGAATATCAGCAAAGTCATTAGTGTCTGGTTAGGATTTTGCTTTGTTAGTTCTGGTTAGTGTGCCTAGTCATGCTTGGTTAGTATCTGGTTAGAATTGATCTGGTTAGCTAATCAATTACTAATTGACCAAAAAACATGTCTGACACAGCCACCTGTCTGTACAGACTGTACAGGTCTGTCCAACAAGGGGCACTCTGTAGTCTCTATAAAGCAAAAAGGTCGGTTTGCTGATTAGTACAGCAGACTGTCAATGTCACCTTCATTGTTTACTAATAATGTGCCTGGACTCAGAGTCTAAGTTGTTTCCTGCCGCTTCTGTCAATCATGATGAATCTTGGACAAGTCGGACGTCCTAGTTGGTTTCCATTCTAAATTTGATTCAGATGCTATTAGTATATTATTTAACAGTCAGTGTTAGGCAGCTGTATGGTACTGTATACTGAATCTGAATCTAAATCTGATTCAGAGTGTGCTGACCTATACTGTAACCTGCACGGTCCAAGATCCAAGGTACCTGTGAGCATTGAGAATGGGTTACACCAGTAGTGGGTTTGTTACCTGTTCCTGCATGGCATGGCTAGTGTTTTAAAGTCCAGTCCAGGTCCGGTCTTTTTTGGTATTTTGAGGCAACCAGACCAGAACCAGTCTTTCACAATCGGTAAAGGAGTGCAACTGAGACCGAAACCGATAGCAACCAGTCCGGAATAGTTGCCAACTCGGTCCGGACCAGTTTGGACTGGTTTTAACTTAGACTAGTCGAAAACTGCCAATGACCAGTCGCTGGGAGTCCGGTTGGCTCAGTTATGGCTGTAGCAGAGATAGAGGATACTCCAGGCTTTCATATTGTTATACTGTTGACACCCAGCCGAGATATGAGCATTTCAGAGTGGTATGTTGATGAAACATAGACTAAACATAGATTATTTTCAAGTAAATTCGTAAAATTATGAAAATATTTAGAAAGTTCCGGCCACTATGGGGCACCTAGGGGACCAAAGACTAGTTTTCTGAAAATCTGAAAAACCAGACAACTGGATGAATGAAAATTTAAACCGGTAAGGACTGGCAACTGCAGTCCGGTTGCAACCGATGCAACTCCGGTCTAGTTGCAGTCTTTTTTTCCAGTCTAGGACCAGACTTTAAAATACTAGGCATGGTGCAACTTGCACTCTCATTCTCGTGCAAAATATGATTTGGACATGGTCCTGGGTGTTGTCCTCACCCTCCTCACCTTTAACCTCTCACTCACACAACAACACCATAGCAAGACAATATAACAATTCATCAATGTATACCTTATTGCCAATCCATACAGGGACACGGTGCGTGCTCTTGCATGACTCCATTCTATTTCTGTTGTTCATAAGTCCTCTCTTGTTCAATGCCCCCACACTGGTTGATGGCACTACAGCACAATGACGCGACATCCACAACAATGACATCCACTACATAGTATCGGTCAAAATATTGTGACAGAAATGAAGGTAAGGATGATGTGATTCAAACGTGGCCCCAATGAAGACGATGGCACCAGGATGGTGATGACGCAGTGGTGACATGAGGATAAGGGAACACTGTGGGGCACTGACCTGACAATGATTCAGAGGTGCATTTCCACTATTCTCTCTCTCTCTCTCTCTTACTCTATGCCAGACAGACCCTGTCTGTCCATGGAGCTAACACATCTCCAGTGCAAGTTTGGATGATATGCGGAGGAAATTGCAGAAGGAGAGAATAAAAGTTTCAAACAACTAATCAGTCATTGCTAGCACAATCAAAGAAAGAGTGGACTTCAACTGTTTATGCCTTTTTCAATCCTTATCCTGATTACCCGTGGAAAAAAACAGCTGCTGTGTCTACAAATTCAAATGTTGTGCATGCAGGTGCAAGACAATCAGCCAGAGGTATCTTGACACCAAAGATGCCCAGTCCATAGCCTAGAACATGCAAAAACATATGAAATCTTGCTGGAAGAATAAAATATTCAGCATGGCCAACGTGTGAAAATTCTAATGATGTCTGAATCAAAATTATTGGCAGCATCCTGCAAAATGGATCAATTATCACAACATTCAAGTGAAAAGGAAACAGAAAAATGACTTACAGTCATTGCCAGCACACGTAGTAGTGTACCAGGAATTTGGGAAGATTGATTAGCATTAGCTAATCTATAGCACTGATCAGCTGTAAAAGCCTCACCCTGTGATCCTGAGTTTGAATATTTATGGTGGGTGGATTTGGATGGATTTTACAGATGTCATTATGCATGCTCCTGCATTTTGTAGTTGTTGCAGTATGATGACAGGAGTGTCAAAATAAAATAATAAAATAGTGTATAGTACAATATGGACTTAGAGCTAAGCTGAAAGCTCGACACCTTGAGGCTCTACCTCTCCAACCTCTCTGACTTTTTGCCTCTCCTCCAACCTGGGCCATCTGTATACAGCTTTGAGTTGCTTGAAGTCTCTGAAGAAGATAGTGAAGACTACAGAGAAACAGGTACTATTTGAACAGAAATGGGTAGATCACCTGACTGTTGGAGCAGAGCAGCCCAAAGGGCTGTGACAGGACAGGACAGACACTGAGGAGTGCCAGGGGTCCTGCCAGGAAAGGAGCATTTAGTTTGAGTTCAGTTCATGTACTGAGCCTTTGTCTTCCACTTTAGAGGGCATACACCCATTAAAACACTTCCACTTATCATCAATATCTTTCCACATGTATAGAAAGATAGGAACTGGCTTCATGGCTTTGTTATCATTCAAATCCACATATTAAACAGAATCTGTGACCACCCATTTGACACTGTATGCCTAAGCTTCCGCCGTGTTGAACTCCTCTTAAGGATCAAAAAATGCCACAACAGCTTTTTCTACATGAGTGGTGAAATCCTTTTGCCATTCATATGTTCATTGTTTGGTCTAATAGACATCAATAGATATCTTGGTACACAAAGATAGGAACTGGCTTCATGGCTTTGTTGTCATTCTGATCCACATATTAAACAGAATCCGTGACCGCCCATTTGACACTGTATGCCTGAGCTTCCACCATGTTGAACTCCTCTTAAGGATCAAAAAATGCCACAACAGCTTTTTCCACATAAGTGGTGAAATAATTCTTTTGCCATTTATATGTTCGTTGTTTGGTCTAATGGACATCAATAGATATCTTGGTACACAAATGTACATGTACCACTGCCACTAATGGCACCAAAAAGAATACTGGTTCATCTTTCCTCGCAACTTTCCACTGAAATTTTGGGAATACTTTCCTCAAAAGTGTCTATGCACTATCGAGCTCATTGGCAAAGTGCTGCACTTCTTGATTTTGATAATAATCATGACCATCACAATCTTTGGATGTGCATTGACTTCCAATTGAAGCTTCTTCAGGAGTGCCAGCTTGCCTTGGGAAAATATTCACTGACAAATATGACTTCATGGTCAACTTATCGCCCTGACTGCCATGTGAGCATGATGGCAATGTCGGGTATTGCATTGAAGTCTCCACGCAATAAGTTTAGCATTATGGCATATTCATTTCACTGACAGGCAAATGAGACTGCGGAAGCAGTTTGATGTAGGAAGCAGTATATGGTTCATTTGTGTGAGAGGCGATTCATGAATCAACCTTGGCCACTCGACAATCAGGATTTATTTTCTGAGAGGCAGGGTGGATTAATCTGTCTCATTGCATGAGAATGACTCTGATTAATAGGCTATTATAATGTATGGATGGATTAAACATATCTTGGCTTCCTTTCCAGGCTGTTTATCTCTATGATTTGGTTGATAAGTTGGTATTCCACTAGGTTAACCTGTTCAAAGACCTGTTGAATGAAACATAATTTACTTGCTGGTTAATGCCAAGATGAGATTCATGGTATCAAATTCTCAAAATGTTTTATGACTTGTAGAGTGTGGCTTACTTGACTTCAGGAGGTTGGAAGATTTAGCCAGCAAGAAAGAGGGAGGACACATGGTGTTGCAATCTCAGCTTACCAGATTTTTGGGGATACCTTGGTGACTGATTTGGGGGGTTTCAGTGGCTCTAGCCTCTAGGCCCTAGATTGGAAAAAAAAAAAAACACACACACTGCTTTTCTTGTCTATCTGTGATTTTATGTTAAAAATAGGGTTAGTACGGGCACATGCTGATCAGCCAATCTATATGAGAATTCATACAACATCATATAAGTAGTAAGCAGTTTTGGAAACTGCAGCCTTCCAGTTTCAAGTCCCTGTGGTGCCAAAGGCTCAATGAAGGCAACCTAGATCCAACAAACTATGGCACCTCAAGTAAGCACAAAGACACTGGAGGGGAATGTGTAGGATGGAGGGAATCCAACCAGAACAAGACTGGCTTGTTTGGTTACTGCATTCAAGTATTTATACTACTGACATGTGCACACAGACCAGCTTAGGGCCGGTCTGGATAAGCTATGCTAACTAATACGGTAAGTGTTCAATGGGTGCTACCAGGATAAGTCATGTGACCTATGGCTGTGCAAGTCACATGACTTGGAAAAGTGAAAAGTGAGAGACGAAAGGTGAAGTGTATCAGTGGTCACGTGATGCTGACTAAGCAGGTCACGTGACTTTGGAAGAGTGGAAAATGAAGGGCTTTGTAACATTACCCCCCTACTAGGCTTGAGATTCCAGATCAAGCGGAGGTAGAACCAGAAGTGAAATTAATGAGAGGAGTAGAAAAAAGACTATTAAAGAGGGCGCGATTCATTTTCAAACGTCTAGGCGCCGAAGGTTTACGGCGGTGGAAGTCATTTATAGCGGACTGGGCTTTCTTCAAACTGGAGGCAGGTTCCCAAGTTCTGTCGCTTTCATCATAACCTTTCCAATGCACCAGGTATTGGAATCCGCGACCAATAGGGCGAGAATCGACAATATAATCGACTTCGAATTCTTTGGTGCCTTCATCATTGACAAGCACCGGTCCAGGGCAGACAACCGGTTGACCCGGTAAGGGTTCAATATAGGGTTTCACTCGAGAGATGTTGACGATGTGGTGAGCTTTCACAGATTTGGGGAAGAGTAATCCCACGCTATTGGTATGAACTTCTATGATTTGGTAAGGTCCGATCCAGCGTTCCATTAATTTACGTGATGGACGCTCGTCAAGAGCGAGATGTTCGGTACTAAGCCAAACGAGATCCCCGATTTTGTATTCCGGAGCGTTGGATCGATGCTCAGGCTTATCTGCCTGCAGTTTCATTCGTTCGTGTGTTCGTTGTAATGTGTCTTTAGCCTTTTCGAGATTGGCTTTCATATCATCGGCAAACTCTTTAGCGACCAGAGCTTTTACCGATGTCGGTTCAAAACCGAGACGCGGGGCAAATGTTTTAGTCAATTGAAAAGGGGTGAACCCAGTGGCGGATGAGCGAGTGTTATTGAAATTAAACTGAGCGATGGCAAGCCACTTGACCCATTTGTCTTGTTTTTCTGTGGAGAAGAGACGGAGATATTGGTTGAGTTCGCGATTAACGCGCTCTGTCTGTCCATTGGTTTGAGGATGATATGCCATGGACATCTTCTTTTCTATTTTTAGTAATTTGAGCAGATCTACCATCATTTGGCTGGCAAATTGGGGTCCTCGATCGGAAACAAGAGAGTCGGGAAGTCCGTGATGCTTCCATACGTAATCACGGTAAAGTTCTGCCGTTCCTTTGGAGGTGATGGTCTTCGTGGTTGGTATGAAAGCGACTTCTTTCGAGAAGTGATCTACCACTACTAACACACTGTCGAAGCCGTTAGAGGTGGGGAAGCCGGTGATGAAGTCGGCTGACACATTTTTCCAGGGTCCTACAGGGACTTCTAAGGGTTGCAATTTTCCGGCCGGCGGAAGATTGGTAGGCTTCATACGCGCACAGCATTCACAGGCTTTACAGTATTCCTGTATGTCTTTCTTAGCGCCTGGCCAAGAGTAGTATCTTGTGAGGAAATCCTGTGTCTTTTCAGCTCCTTTATGTCTGAAGATTGGATGATCGTGGAATTGGGTCATCACGTCACGGCGGAGTTCTTTTGGAACGCAAAGTTTATCGCTATAATAATATAATCCTTCACGGAGGATCGACCCGTCTGGAGATGTGCAACCAGAGTGCGAGGATTTTATTCTGTCGAATAAAGTGATCTCTTCTAGAGATCGAATTCGAGATTCCGGTATGAATGTCATTTGTTTGTTATCGTTCTCGATACTGATCATATGATCTTCTCTCCTAGAGAGGGCATCGGCTTTTCCCATTGAAGTACCGGGCTTATTCACGAGAGTGTAATCGAATCGGGATAGATACTGAGCCCATCTCGCTTGTCACCGATTCAAAAGAAGTTGGCTAAGCCCAAGAAGCTTCTCACAGCTTTCACATTAGTGGGGACCGGCCACTTAGCGATGCCATCGAGTTTTTCAGCATTCATTGAGATCCCATCACAGGAGACGTCCATGCCTAGCATGTTGACTTTTTGTACTCCAAAGAAGCACTTTTCAGGTTTGATGAACAAGTCATTCTTCCGTAGTCTTTCTAAGACTTTCTTGACCATTTCCTGATGGTGTTTCATATCTCCATTCGTAAAGATCAAAAGATCGTCAATGTAAATGATCACTATTCCTTCCATATCCACAAAGATGTCGTTCATCATGTTCTGGAACGTGGCCGGGGAATTACACATCCCGAAATACATTACGGTAGGTTCGTAGAATCCAAGATGGCAGACGAAGGCTCCTTTCCATTCGTCTCCTTCCTTGATTCTCATGTTGTTATAGCCCCAACGGAGATCCATCTTGGTGAAGATCTTGCTTCCTTTTAATTTATTGACAATCGATCCAATGAGGGGAAGGGGGTAGTTATTTTTAACCGTTCCCTCGTTTAGATATCTATAGTCCATCACCATCCGCTTTTTACCATCCTTTTTAGGGATAAAGAACACTGGCGAAGTTTGTGGAGACTTTGAGGGTCTGATATAACCCTTGTTCAATTGGTCGTCAATGAAGGCCTTAACTTCATCCTGTTCTACAGGATTGAGGGGAATTAATCTACCTTTTTTTGGTTTGAAATCCGGTTTCAAGTCTACAGCATGATCCCATGTTTTCTTTTCGGGCATGCGTTCGCTAGCCTTCTTCGAGAAGACGTCAAGATAGTCGTGATATGCCTCAGGCACCAATTTGAAGGCTTCTTCCGGTTCTATTCCATTAGAAGGTTCTTTTCCTAATCCTTGAACTCTGTAGGAATGATCGATCTCCGATTCATCCAATCGAGATTCATAAATGATATTCAAGGCTCGGCAGGAGGTGGGACATTGATTTAGTGTAACTGTCCCTTGTACCCAATCGATCAAGGGATTATGTTCACGTAACCAGGTGTATCCCAGGATCATTTGATTCCGTCCCAGATTGGTTACATCGGCGGTGATCTTTTCGCAATGTCCTTTGAAATCAATGATTAAGTCTGTGGTGTAGGCAATGCCTCCTGCTGAGTTGACTGTTCCATCAATGTTGTAAACTGGTACTACGAGTTCTAATGGTTTCAGGGGTATACATTGAGTTTTAGCCCATTCGGTATCTATAAAAACTCTGTTTGCTCCACTATCTAAGGGTACTGCTACTTCAATGTTTTTAGTTTTTGTAATTGAAGGCAACCTGAATCCAACAAGGACTATGGCACCTCAAAAAGCACTAAGACACTGGGGAGGGAAAAGTATAGGATGGAGGGAATCCAACCAGAACAAGACTGGCTTGTTCGGTTGCTGCATTCAAGTATTTATACTACTGGTACATGCGCACAGACCAGCTTAGGGCTGGTCTGGATAAGCTGTGCTAACTATTATAGTAAGTGTCCAACGGGTGCTACCAGGATAAGTCATGTGACCTATGGCTGTGCAAGTCACGTGACTTGAAAAAGGTAAAAGTGAGAGATGAAAGACGAAGTATAAAAGTGATCACGTGGTGCTGACTAAGCAGGTCACGTGACTTCGAAGAGAGGAAAATGAAGAGTTTGTAACATTACCCCCCTACTAGGCTTGAGATTCCAGATCAAGCGGAGGTAGAACCAGAAGTGAAATTAATGAGAGGAGTAGAAAAAAGACTATCAAATAAGGCATGATTCATTTTCAAACGTCTAGGAGCCGAGGGTTTACGGCGGTGGAAGTCGTTTATAGCTGACTGGGCTTTCTTTAAACCGGAGGCGGGTTCCCAAGTTCGATCGCTTTCATCATATCCTTTCCAATGTACTAGGTATTGGAAGCCGCGACCAATAGGGCGAGAATCGACAATGTACTCGACTTCGAA
>JBBPNF010000157.1:0-20885 GCA_038090755.1 Leccinum truebloodii | reverse complement strand
CACATTGTTATAAACACATATTCTAGACCTACCTTTTTGCTTAGTCATAACCCTAACATGTGACTTGACATCACTTCTTCTAGTACATTCTATTATCTAAGACATCATCAATTACTAAGTAGCTTACTCATGTACATTCCCATACTTTCCCTAAACCAAGTCCTCACATATATAGAGGCCACAAGCGAGACAGACTCCTTAGTCTTGTCCACTTGTGCATTACCTGCATCAAGCCTGGCCTGATACTTTCCTGAGTAGGTTCTCTTTGAGGATCATAACACTTGGACAAGACTGTTCTACTACTCCCGGACTTGTCAGTCTACTCATTGTTGCTTGTTGCTTATAGCTGTGGTATACTCGGATCCCAGAGTTAAGGGAATTTGGTGCTGCAGCCCATTAGTGATGTAATAACTACAAGACAATCGTGCCTAAACTATTGTGAGGGATAGTATGTTCCACAAGAAAGTTTGCTTTCTCGAGGCTTTGACCACATTCAAGTGGACACACTCAAGCACTTTCAATAGTATATAAACCCTACCCTACAGATAGTGGATTACTGCAAACATTCAGACTTGCGAAACCATTTGAGCTTGCGTGTAATATAAGCTTTGTCAATCTGCTGGTAGTAGTAATAACTACCAATCCTTTGTGGAAAATAGTTAGCGCCTGCATGCACAACCTGGTTCTCCCACCAGAAAGTAGTCCTTGTGAGGCTACATATCGACAATCATCTGTTTTCTTTTACAGAACCCCATTCCCTGGTGTAACACATCTCCGTGTGAGTACCTCCACCATTTCTTTCCGACTTGATTATGTGACTGCAGTCATCTTCGCAAATAACAGTTGCTTCCATGCTGCTGAGAAAATCTGCTTAGCAAAAATAGCAGAAAAGAAGCTCCACTGTCATTGCTACTTTACACGTTCAAAGAAATACAATCTCCGCTCTTGGGTAAAAGACACACCTGAAGAAATTCATTTTAATCTCCCCCTTCCATCAGACCCAACATGGTTCCCATCGATGATCTAATTGCCAGGATGCAGGACCTCTCCCTTGTCCTAAAAAAAAGAAGGAGCCAAACTGGCTGACCCTGGAACATGGGATGGCAACAGGCAAACCTTCAGAATGTGGTGGGCCAGAGTCACTCTTTGGTTCCAAACAAAAAAATACAAGGACAACTGAGAAATGTTCGCCTCGGTCATGCTCAGATTCACAGGAGAAGCAGCCAACTTCGCACTCCTGTCAATAGAAGCTCATGCCCACAAAGCATTAGCTGTAGGCAGGAATCAAGGAAAAAGTAGAATCCTACTTTCATCTCGATGTAAAGCCATATGAAGCATATGAGCTCTTGCTCAATTTCAGAATCTCTGATTCCAAGTTCGATGAGGACTTGAACCAATTCATGTGTTACGCAAAGGATGCTGGCATTGCCCAGAAGGAAATCATCAATTTGATGCAAAGAAGAGTCCCATCTAAACTCTACCAAGAACACACCTTGCATGGCACAGATTCAGTAGTGCAAGCACCTGCTACCGAAGTCATTGCCAATGACTGGTATTCGATATACTTGAGTTTATGGAACAAGCATCAATTGATTGCAATTGTGTGTCCCCTGCCCACACAAGCAGGCAACCAGCCTTCAGGTTCTTGTCGACCTCTCCCTTCCGTTCCAAGTGGTCTGCGCCCCTACCTACTACCTCCTTCCCATAATGGTGTCCCCCACTACAAGGATCCCCTAGGTCAACTTCACCTGCTTCACAAATGCCACAAGGCTGGGGCACACCAATGGATATAGATAGGCAATCTCGTCCCGACAACCGAACCTGTTATAGATCTCAAAAAAGAGGCCACATCTGGCCACAATGCCCCACGAACCCCAATTGCCATGCTAATCAAGCAAGGCAACAAGAGGTTCAACAAGACCCCCAGTTACATCAATACTGGGTGGTAGACAATATGGGATGTTGGACAGAAGAATGGGTGCCAGTTGACTCACCCTCCTTGATGTTTCCCACAGGGTGTCCTATGTGACTATGCCCTCCTCCTCCTCCACTCTGCAGACCCTTGCGTCGACTTCTTATGTCATGCACCAGACAACCTTCCCATCATTGCAGTTCAATGCAAGAACCGCATACATGAATGATGAGGCTGAGGCCTACTGGCACGATAGGATAGAAGTTGAGATGCAGCAAGAAGCTTCTCAGGGTTTTTGATGCCGTCAGCAGCCATGAAGGTAGCTGTTGACTTGGACACAACACAGTTTCTAGTTTTAGTAGTCGATCCTTAAATAATGGTACTACATCCTCTGTTTCTTCTTCTCAATTTCCTTTATCTCGTTTACATAAAAAAATAGAAAATCCAAAAATAGTTTCTTCTCGTCCTCTTCCTTGTATTCCTAATCCGAATCCAGCGTCCTTTGGCCACGGATGCAAATAATATGGTGCTTCATTCTGGAATAACAAAAAATGAATATATATATATTATCTCAATTTGTGTCTCATTGCTCTCAAAGTTTATTTAAAAATCCTTCACCCCTTTCAACCTCTTCGTCCGCTTGCAGACAAGAGTTATTGGATAATCACAACTTGCTTTCATTCAAGTTTCAGGCTTGAATCACATTCAAAGTAGGATCAAATTGGCATTATCAAAAAACCAAGATCCTATTGGACAGCAGTGCTACCCACACCTTTATTGATCACGACTTTGTTTGTACTTACTCTATACCTATGACTCCTTTATGATCTCCCATTTCAGTTCACAATGCAGATGGTACAGAAGGAGGTCCTGCTAATCACAGAATTACTCATACCGTCAGCATATTTATTCAAGTAGAAGGATATATGGAATATGTTGAAGCTTACATAGCAAAAATTTCCTCTCACACACCTTTTTAGGATATGATTGGCTTAGTAACCACCATAATCCTGAAATCAACTGGATTGAAAAAAGGATATCATTCTCCAGGTGTACTCCTATGTGCCAAGCACTCACAAAAGGAGCAATCACAGAACACTTGGAACCCCACATTCACTTTATCGAAACAGATTTAAAGGAAAAAATACCCATAGAATATCATGACTTCCTCAACATCTTCTCTGAATCTGAATCCACATGCATGCCTGAACAAAAGATCTGGGATCACGGGATTGAACTTAAAGCTGACTTTGTTCCCAAGAAAGGTCGTGTTATTCCCCTCTCTGAAACCGAGCTTGCCGAAGTACAAAAATTCCTTCACTCCAAACTCGAGAAGGATATATCCAGCCAAGCAAATCACCTCAGACATCGCCTGTATTCTTTATACCAGAAAAAAGAGACTTGTAATGGACTATAGATACCTCAACAAAGGAACCGTAAAGAACGCATATCCACTTCCCCTCATTCCATTGCTCATTGACCAATTCAAAGATACAGACATGTTCATAACCCTAGATCTCAAATGGGGTTATAATAACGTACAAATGAAAGAAGGAGACAATGGAAAGGAGCCTTTGTAACTCCACTTGGTGCTTATGAACCCACTGTTATGTACTTTGGATATTGCACTGACGCACCAGCCACATTCCAAACCATAATGAACAATATATTTAATGACATGTACGAAAATACTGCAGTATATATAGATGACCTTGGAGTACATACCAGAGGTCTTAGTAGGAAACGACATGCAGACATAGTCAGAGAAGTACTGAAACACCTTTGAGAAAACAATCTATACGTCAAACCTGAAAAGTGCTTCTTTTTCAAGGACAAAGTAGATTATCTTGGAATGGTCATATCAAAAGAAGGTGTTGATATGTAAGGAAACAAAACAGATGCAATCACACAATAGCCTGTTCTTTGTAACCTTAAACATGTACAATCTTTCCTTGGCTTATGTAACTACTATAGATGCTTCATAGAAAACTTTGCAGACATTTCTAAACCTCTTACGATACTTACAAAAAAAGACACTCCCTTTATTTGGAAAGAAGAGCAGCAGATAGGCTTTGAAAGGCTAAAGAAGAAATTTACAGAAGCCCCACTCCTTGCTTATCCTGACCAAGAAAAGGAAATGCGAGTTGAGACAGACACTTCTGATATTGCCACTAGAGCAGTTCTATTGGACTCTGGCAACCCTGCACCTTCATCTCCCACTCCCTAGACTCCGCTGAGTGGAATTACCCTATTTACAATAAAGAACTCTTGGCAGTCATTCCCCTCCAAGAATGGTGACACTATCTTATCGCCGGCAAACCTTCTTTTGAGATCTGGACAGATCAGAAAAAATTGCAATTCTGGAAGAAACCCCAAACTCTGTCCCCTCATCAAGTGCACTGGCACACTGTCCTACAAGAGTTCAATTTCCTTATGATATACAAACCTTGTACAACTAATTCTCGAGCCGATGCCCTTTCCCAATGACATGATCATGGAGAAACAATAGAAAACCATAACAAAAACATGACTGTACTTCCTCCTTCTCTTTTTATTAACAAACAACATCTTCCTTTTTTGAAAAAATACAAAAAATATCAGAAAACAACAAAAATGAAAAAAATAGATAACTTCTTCTTTGATTCCTCTCAATCTCTTTTTCTCAATAAAGACAATAAAATATACGTACCAAAAGATCTTTGTTCCAATCTTTTAAATATCTCTCACAATTTAGTCAAGGCCAAACTATAAACCTCATTACTAGACATTTCACATGGCCTGGCATTAGAACAGAGATAAAAATTTATGTAAACCACTGCCAAATGTGCGCCCTCACGAAGGATTTATCTAAAACACCAGTAAAAAAAAAACTTATACCATTAGAACCACCTTCACATCCTTGGGAAGATATCTCTATAGATTTCATCTCAGGATTTCCCTTAGTCAACAAGTTTGACTCCATTTGTGTTATCGTTAATTGATTTTCAAAAGAAGTAGTTTACATTCCTTGTTCTAAATCCTTTTTCTCTTTCGACTTAGCTAAATTATATTGTGATCATATGTGGTGTATCCACAGTCCAGGACCACGGACTTCCTAGATCTATCGTTTCCGATCACGGTCCCCAATTCATATCTGCATTCTCATCAGAGCTTTGTAAATTATTAGGCATTGAACAAAAGCTCTCCACCTCCTATCATCCCCAAACAGATGGCCAAACAGAAAGAGTAAATCACGACATCATAGTGTATCTAAAAGCCTTTGTTTGCAAGAGACAAGAAGATTGGGTCAATTATGTTGAACTCACTCAATTTCAGCACAACAACTCTCTTTCCACAGCCACTGGTAGCATCCCTTTTGAGATCACATGCAACTACTATCTTCATCTTGGCTTCAGAAAGAGTTCATCATCTGCTGCTAGTATCTTGATCTTGGAGTGTGGAAATGCACATGCTGACATTAGTGGTATTCACATAGGCTATGCGAGGCCATTATTTGGCCATGATTTGAATCTAGAATGGTCCATGCAACCGGGAATAACCTTCTGAGTCTGAAAAAACATGCCTGCCCTTCACCTCCTCCACCTCACCCGACGTTCTGCAAGGCTTCAAGCCTTGACGAACTCCCCCATCATGGCATCTGGTGGAAAATCAGCCGTTCCGTTCGCGAAACCAAGGGGCAGCATACCTGCCACACAGAAGAAACGACGAGGTCGGGGCAGCAAGTCAGCCGCATCAGTTCCGACTCCATCATAGACACAGATATCTGCCCAAGCCACCACCACTCCTGGCGAGTCATCAAAGAAGATATTTCCACCTGTCGCATGGGATGGTCTACGTACTGACCTGCTCGTTGAGTGGATTACGACACACATTGCAGATCGCCATATTCTTTGTCATGATGCTCGTGGCGCCTCATCGACATCCAAATCTCAGCCCGCTGTGGTACCTGGAGATCGCCATTCTGGTAAGAACAAGAAGGACATCACCTGTGTTATCGCAAAGCACATCTTCGAGGATGATCCCGAGTATGCTGAGCTTGTCATATTGGATCTCGGAAAGCTCGGGATTTCCGTCACTAACCATTTACAAGCGTAAGTCCTCCAACTCGGATATCCGATCATCTCCAATTGACACTACTATTTACGCTTATGCAGTCTCAAGACCAAGTATCGTGAGCACCGCACAGAGTTTAAGGGTACTGGTGGTGGTGTTATGCCCGATGGCGTAAATACTCCAGCTGATAACCTTCTTGGTATGTTCGAGGTTTCTTCTTATTCTTGTCGCTTACTACTGTGTATCCTTATTACTCACCGTGTTATTTAGAGAGCGTACTCTACCGATTCCCACACTACTTGATGCTCCACACCTTCTGGCAGGGAATTCCGTCTTTTGATAGCGAGACGATCACTTCGCACCCGAACGTTGATCACAGTGGATCATTCCTCAAGGTCGCTCAACCTAAACAGGCTTCCCAAGTAGCCAGTACCAGTGGCGCTACCGCCGAAAAAGCTGTGGACGCCCAAGATGATGACATCGAAGACTTGGAGGTGGCGATCATCAACGAGGAGCCCGAAGGCCACTGGCACCGAGGCCGCGCTCCACCTGAGGACGGATTCAACATCGATCTTGACGATGACCATCATGATGAGGGGTTTGGCCTGATGGACCTTGATTTGCCTCCGGCAATTGTGGATGCTTCAGACGCCGTACGTATATATAGCAGTAGATCTTGGTTTATTAGACTGACGGACTCGGACCCAGACCATGACAGAGCCTCAGCAATGGCCCGGGACACCTACTAGTAGCCGCGCAAGATCATCCAAGTCAAAGGGGAAGGCTCCCATGCAAGAGGGCCGTAGTTTGTTTGCAAAGCGCACCCCGTATTCACGCTCGCCAAGTACTGCCGGGTCTGCGATCTCCAAATGCAGTCTGTCAGGCAGTGCTGTGTCGTCTACTAGGATGACGTCGGCCTCGGCCTCGATCTCTGCCAAGCTTGAGGAACTGGGGAGGGCAAGTGACTTTTTAGAGGTCAAGTCGTCGTCGTCATTGCGTGGTACATTGCATTTGGAGTACGCCATATGGAAGAAGGAGCTGGAGCTGAAGGAGAAAGAGCTTCAAGCTAAACGGGACCACAATGCCATCGAATTGCAGAAGTTGGAGATGGAGCTCCAAGCTAAATGGGAGCAGAACACCGCCGAATTGCAGCAGTTGGAGAAAGGCAAACTGTTGGATTTACAAATCCTCGATCACAGGGTCCAGTTGGCTGAGAAGCAGATCGAATATGTGCGTACGATGAACACGCTTGGGATTCCCATAGACCCTTCTATAATGGGCAGCTTTCAAATGCATGAAGGCCCCTCCAACCCTGCCCACGTCTACCAACCCGGCCACCGCATGAACCGTGACGTGTCTCAAGCCGATGTGATGTCCTATTCCTTGCCGGCAGGCCCCACTCCAACTCCCGGCCTCCCCTCTGGTCACGTCTACTGTGACCAGCCCTCAGGCGGCTTCCATCATCATCACCGTGACTCTTTTATGCAGCCCGACTCTCATCCACCGACTTGAAACGCATCAAACTTTTATTCTCGTTCTCAGAATCTATCATGCCTCTTTCCTCATTTTATTCCCGTTCCCGCTGTGTTGTTCTAAGACGGTGCAAAGATCGCCGCTTGCTGGAAGTAGGAGTCATGGTTGTAAACGTTGGGTGTGTCTTTCCTTTCGATTCTGTAAGAATACATGCTATTTATGTGCTATCTTCATTCTTCCATTTCGGACTCCCCCTCATCGACGACATACGGTTCACCAAGCACGCGAAAAAGATTATTCATCAAACGGGCACGGAAGCGCTGTGCTGGCGAAGCGATGGGAACCGTCTCCGGCACCACCACGTATTCCGGTACACGGTTAACATCACTAACTTCCTGTTGCGCCCAAGCCATTGACGATGACCGACCAAGCTGATCTTCGAAATAGATAACCATGTTGTGCAGTATGAGGCAGCACTGCACCCAATGGACGGTGTACTTGAAGCTTTCGGGTGCCAGTGTTCGAATGTGAGTTCGGAGTTCTCGCAATGACTGAAACCGTCCTTTCAGCGCAGCAAATGCATGCTCGATGCGCACGCGAACCTGAAACAGTCCGAGTCACGGTGCATGAATACCTGCCATCCGAGTCACTTTCTAGTAAAGATCCTTACCGTTGACAGGTGACGGTTATATAGCTTCTGGGCCCTTGACAACGGCACACCGCGAGCCGTTTTAAACAGAACAAGACTCCAGGTCTTCAAGGCATACGCACTATCCGCCCACAGCCAATGGCCCTCGGGAATCAACTCCTTCGCTTCCTGCATGACTCTCGTCGATTGGAATGCGTAAGTGTTGGAAATATAGTAGTCCATCTACTATCATTCCTATCCTAGTAAGACCATCAAGTCTTACTATACGCTATCGAGAGTATAGTCAAGTCAAAGACTATCTCAAGGATTATGGAATCCATATAGCAGTATCCACATGATATGTCACATATGTGACATGAGTCCTTTATCCTATTGGATAGGCTCAAATATCACCCAGAGCATTATATGCTATTGGTCAGGATCATCTATGATCCGTCACAGTCACAACACGTGACTGAGATACTTATGCTATTGGATGACGATTCAGGTGTTTAGTGATATAATCTTTATTACTTACTAATTCCTTCATACGCTAGTTCTGCCATTGGTTAGAACTCTTACATAATCGTACAGGAATGTTCTACAACATTCCATGGACCACAATAGATACAAACATACCATGTAGTATATATAGTGGACCCTCAGACGGTTATAAGTCCCTTAAGGACTTCTGCACTCACAGAAGGATAACCCTGAGTCTACACAAGACTACTTAATACATTGTCTATGTTCTATGAACACACCTTCCATTAAGTTGGTAAACGGTGAGACTTGATATATAAGTACCTATGAGAGTGAGACGATACTCTGTCTACAACTCACTATAATCAAATAAATAGACACTAGGTCTCACAACCTAGGATCATGCATATCAGGCTAATACCTGTATGATGATCACTTACCTGCTTATAAGGTTAGGCAGAGAAGGTAGTGATGGTGCTATCAGTACACCAGCCTACCATATCCCACAAGGATCACCGTCACCTGTGACACTTGTGAGATGTCAGTATTCCATGGTCTAACCAACCATGAGATTACCAACATAGGTGCTCGCTGTGCTCCACGGAGCTCTCACAGCTTGAGATACTATTGTGTAGAGCCCATACGTCTTTGAGGATTTAGACTATGGATGTTTCCTAGTATGCTGACTACTAGAGCCTACTCCTATGTTCCTACGAGTGTTATAAGCTCTTCTACACATGACTCGAACCTTATGGTCAGACATGTTGTACTAGAGACACACGAGTATACATAGAGAGATAGATGATGATATTACGCTCATAACTGAATTGGATTCATATGGATCCTTCCTCTGATGGTCTCCCTCAACCATCCTGTCATTCCTTTATAGGATGACCCAGATCCGAATTCAATAGTAAGAATCGTGGACACTTCCAGGGTGGCCAAGACCGTAGTCCACGATACGGAGATTGTGTACCATGACAACAACCTGTTGTCGCATCAAACACGTTTCGAAATGGCAAGTACGCAGGCCTTACCTGACAATTAATCGAATAGCGACCTTTCCTATTGGTAAAGGTATCACCGTATAGCGCTGGTTTCTCAAACAGATTGAAGGTGGACCCGTCAACTGCGAACACCCCTCCCTTCCATTCGGTACACCCTGTTTTCTTCTTCACAAACGCCCGTGCTAACTGCATGTCTCGTTCTCCAGCCGCGGGCATCTCCATGAAGTTATCATGCTGATTTAGGATCGAAACAATCACTCGATTGGTACAGTTTATTACCAATCCAATGCTGACTCCAGCCCATTGCGAGACGTCTTCGGGCAATACAGCATTCCCGTAATGGCCTGCGCGCCGGTTCAGGAAGATCGCTAGCTATAGCGCAATTGGAAGTTGTGAGTTGTTTGATCGTGACTGGAAAATGGGGTCTCCGCTAATTTGTTCTAGGATACAGTTGAAGACGTCCGGGTCAACCCGAACTTTCTTTTGAAACAAATGGGGATGGAATTCGGCATTATGATCAAGGAGGTGTATTTGTGATGCGCGGAGTGGGGGCTCAATCTTTTGATTTAGCACGCGCGCCACCAAGACCTCATCCCGAAGAGCACGTATGGCGTCAATCAACTGGCGATAGCGAGCAGCACACCTTTTGACAGAATCGACCGACGACACCATAACCATCGAACCAGCGCTGTCAGTGAAGGGGGACCTGGGGGTGACAGGGAAAAGAGGCGAGAGATAGATATAATCCTCGGACGCGATGGATTCACAATCGGAAGTGTCCTGTAAGATCTCCCAGCATTTGGTTGCAATCTTTGCCTCGAGCTGATCAATTGCTTTGAGTAGGATTTTTCTTTCAGACGTGCAAGGCATTCTGGGGACTCTTGGGAGATGGTGGATAGGTGGGGAATGGGGCGGAGAGGGATCTACAATTGATCGATTGACCGTGGTCTATATGTAGTTCTTTTTCCAATCGATTGTCTTAATCGTGCGCATTCTGTTGGACTTAGTTGTTTTACTTCATATGGTCCCGTGACTCGACAGCCTCGGACCGATGATCGGCGAGCTCTCAGCAAGTGCGGAATTCGAATCGTATTAAAGAATCATAGCTTGAGCATAGCCAAGTCATAGCCAAATAATAAACAACAATAAGCATTCAGTAGCCTACTTGAATACCACTATTAAACAAGCGCTGGAACACAATAATGAAAAAATGAAAAAAAAAAAAAAAAAATGAAAAAATGAAAAGAACTGCAGATCTTTCTAGATCTGATGCTCCCGATTACAAAGTCAGTGACAAAGTTTGGCAATCAACAGCAAACCTCAAACTTCCCTATACTGCCAAGAAGCTCACCCAGAAGTGGATTGGTTCTTTTGAGATTCTGCGAGTCTCTAGAAACTCAGTGACTTTGAAGTTACCAAAAAACATATCTATTCACCCCACCGTATTGACTTGATGTCACTTCTTCTAGTACATTCTATTATCTATGACATCATCGATTACTAAATAGCTTACTCATGTACATTCCCACACTTGCCCTAAACCAAGTCCTCACATATATAGAGGCCACAAGCGAGATAGACTCATTACCTGCATTAAGGCCTGACACTTACTATCCTCCCTTCTGTCAAAGTCCCTGAGTAGGTTCTCTTTGAGGATCATAACACACATTGTTTTTCTGTAATCTTATGGATTTTGAGCTTGGCTACCACAAGTTTTGCCAGGTTTTCATGAAGGCCTTGTAAGCTTGCTGTGTGTTTGCTTCACAATCAAGCAAAACCAGGAAAATTATCTGTACAGGCAAAGCAAGGAAATACAAGACATTGATCATATACTTTGCAGCAGATGCCATCAGTATTGATGATGTGTTGGTCCAATACCTCTCATATACCAAAAATGTATTCATTACATTTAATGGATTAGCTAAGAACACTAGCTTCATGGCTTATTGTGACATTGATTGGGCTAGTGATATAGAAACTAGATGATTTACTTTTGGCTATTGTGTCTTCCTTGCAGACACTGTTGTTTCCTGGTCTTCACAAAGACAGAAAGTAGTTGCTCTATCATCTACTGAAGTGGAATATAATGAGTAGCATTTGGAAGAAGATGAGCTTCAATTTCGGAAGTCAACATCAAGTAAAACTTACCAGTGATGATATGACATTCTTTGTGTGGCAAGAGGCTAAACAAAGGAGGTGGAAATGCTATTCATATTGCCATGACAGACACTACTAAGCAGCTTGCTTGGATATAATATCTCTTTGCTGAGATAGGTTATGAAATAAAAGGGCCATTACTACTTAATTGTGATAATCAAGGAGCTATGTTCCTGGCATCTAATTCTGCTCAAGGACATTATAAACGCATTGCTATTTGAAACCACTACATTCAAGATTCAGTACAAGAGTTAAATGAACTTGAACTATATCCATGATGTTCCAACTACAAAAGGCTGACAATTTTACAAATAATATAACCTTTGATAAATTCCAAATGAGTTGTATCTGACTTGGTCTCACTAATTACCCTAATAAGGCATTCTAGGCATTGACAAATTGTTTGGCGAGGTTGACAATCCAGAGCCCACAGGGTCATTCGGTGCGTAATGTGTGAGGTTGAGAAGGAAGCAACAGAAGAGACAGACATCATGGAGCAGAGCATGTCAGATGATGGGAGCATGGAGGGGGCCATTGGATCTGGAAACATTGGAGAAACAAGATTTGGTTTATGTACCGTGTGTGTGCAAGCAACTCATGTTTGGAGCAACTCATTGAGAGCAGCATTGTGCAAAGTCTTGACATGTTCATAAGGAAACTATACAACTCAGAAATTGGTACTCAAGTAGTATGTACATTACATTACATTCTCAATCTCGAAACCCACATATTCATCATTGCTTGGCGTGGTGATTGATCGCTCTGTATAGAATGTAGCTCAAACACATGGCGGATCTTTTCTTGTTTGTGTGAGACCAAACGAACGTAAATCTGATCGACCGCGGGATCCAAGACTGAATTGGGATTTACAGTGAACACAGTGAGCTATGAAAACTGATGTCAGTGAGTTGGAACATGATTTGAGATATTGCTTATCAGATATATGTGTTGTGTGACCTTTTTCTCACTCATATGTATTCTTGAAATTTCTCAGCCTGTTGTTTGGTCAACTTTACCCCTATTTGCAAGAGGTGTGAGTTTATGTGTCCACTAAATTGCTTTTTTGGGTTTTTGGACTTCAACAAAATTTTACACATCAGCTCAATGAGGAAAAGTGTTAAAATAGTACAATTCAAATACTACCAAGTCTAGACATGGTCTAGATCTTTCATTCATGCTGATGTAATGTTGATAAGATGTTGATAAAAGCTTCTATTTCTATTGGCTACATCTTGGATTTCATTTGACCTGGGAATATTCTCTCAAGTGAGGCACTGTATCACTGAAACCAAAGTGGAAGAGGCACTAGTAGTCTAGGCAAGTACAGCATTTTTTGCAGGCTATATTATGAAACTTGGCAGTGGTGTGGCACTGATTCTTGAATGCTAAGACACTAAGGTCTTCAAATTATTTACTGCTCTACCATGTCTCAGGCTACAGCTGCCCTGTCAGAAACTTCCACTGCTCTCAGACTACCAAGCACCCTAGCACTTGATAACTTGGAACCAAAACCCGGATCCCTCTCTCAGGCTCTCACAAAACATTAGCTTGATTGTTACACGCTACCTATGAACCTCAGGGCACCAAAGAACCTTCCCTTGCAAAGAAACAGAAGGTGGTTAAAACAACTGTGGGTATCTTGAGTTGCATGTCTGTCCTCTTGCTGGACCATACTCACTTTTGTCCAAAGTTTCACAATAGTCGAAACCCTGAAGTTGTGGGCTATATGAACAAGCTAGCACTTGGTCTTGCCAGAACAAGTCAGGATGTTTGTGTAGCAAAGATTCAATACCAGTGTCTTTGTTTGCAAGAACTAGAGTTCATCAAGGCCCTTATGGAGGACAAGTTGGAAGAGACCCAGAGATACTTCAGTCAAATGGAGCATCAGATTGGTCAGATCCACCAGGATCTACTAGTTAGCCACACAGTAGAGTCAGGAAGTAATGCAGGACAGTGGGCCCACTTCAGATTCCCTCCCAGCCTGAAGCCTCTGAGGTTCTCTCAGAACAGCAATCCTATTAGTTGCGGTAGGGCTTGCAACCATAGTGCTGGCAAAAGTTCAGAATTTGGCAAACATAATGCTAGTTTTTTGCATCCTACTAGTTTTTCCTCTCCATTTTAATGTTTCTCAAATTTCAGCCCATTTCCTAGTTGAATCTAATAAGTTGCCAGTATAATTTTTTTTTTTTTTTTTTTTTTTTTTTTCAATGACATATGACTGTAGAGTTACTTACATTATTGGTCAGAAGTTCTTATATGATCATGTATAATGTTCTTCAAATATTACATACCACAATATGTACAAACATGTATTGTAGTATATAGGGGCCTAAGCCTGACCCTTGAATATTTAATAGGTTGCTTCACTCTCAATAAGTGTTGAAATCTTTCTTAGTCTCAACTACTCAACTCAAGTACCTAGTAAGTTTTTTACTAGAGTTTTCATATGCCCTCTATTAACTCAGCTGTGTAAATATCCAGATAGGGATTTCTAAACATAGTACAACATACCTATGCAGGGAACAAAATAAGTTGCTGACATTTTTTTTGATGCAGGCACCAGGAAGGGCAGCAGCAGCTCATTCCCCTTAGTGACCCTCATTCATGCATCCAACAGTTCAACTACATACACTTTGGTACCCAGGTAAACCTGTATCAACAGGATTGTTTTGATTGACACACCATGCACATCACATCAATTACAAGGAGCTTCATCCAGGTGCAAATGAACACTCATGTTTTTTTTTGCCTTGCTCTCTAACATATCACATTATCTAGTTATTCATACATGACAGTGTGACATGATGACTTGTATGTAGAAGATAATAATATTTGGTCCATATGCATAGGCAGCTTGTCGGATGTCATTTTGTGTCGGCAAACGAGTGGCTGGCTTGTCTGAAGCATACCTGGTTACTTTAACACTGAACTACAGCACACACAGTACATTGGATCAGAAAGCATTGCAAACATGCAATGATGAGTGAATGTACCCAGGACAGCACAAATACAACTTTCTCCAAGTTAAACGAAATGGTCGAACCCCAGAGGACATCATGAGAGGCACATATAGGGGCCACAAGTTCTACCGCCCCAAGCCATAGGGCTGAGGTTTCATCTCCAAGCATTTTCCCAAAAATTCTTGTATTGTCAGGCTCACGAGTTGCAAACCATTTGAGTTGCACGTCCAAGACCTCGTGCCAATACATATAGCCCTTTGAATTGTTCCATGCCACCAGTTCAGGTATCCTGATTAAGCAAGTGCATAACGAGCCAATGTGCGAGTGTATCATGCAGGCCAATTTAATCAGCCAGGAATGCATGGACAGTGGCGCACACTTTGCATAAGTAGTTGTAGCCAACACTGCGGAACTAGACAATGAGGCAGATGAGTAAGCCATAAATGGAATTGATGGGACTTACCTCGTCCATTAACAAATCACGAAGGGCTTGATCCTGAGTAGTGTTTTAAGGTCCGGTCCGGTCCGGTCTTTTGCCTTATTTGGGCAAGACCGAGACCATAACCGGTCCTGGGAATTTCCTAATATGGAAAAACCGGACCAAGACCGCAAAAAACCGATTTTTCGGTCTCTGTCGGTCTTTTGCCGGTCCGGTTACGGTTATTAACCGGTGGTCAGGGGTCTGAAAGATACTACCGATTCCGGGCTTCCGGCCCATATTTTTTTCATCCAAATCGGTTCAGGGGTCGTCGAGATATGATTGATTTAAGATTACATGTCATTCTCGAGTATATGTACTTAGAAAACCTATTTCTGAGAATAGAATAGTGTGAGATCGGCGCTTAGGGGTGGCTGTGCCGATGTTAGCCGGGTCACGTGGCTACATTATCCGCCAAGAACTATGTAATTCTGCCCATATGCGGCCAAGATATGGCCGATCTCGAGTCATATGTCATTTTGGAGAAGGTACTTTGAGAAATTATCATAACTATCTCAAATAAAATCGTAAAAATGTGGGAAAATCAGGATAAATCGGTCAATATACTACCTAATAGGGGCTAGCCCAAACGACCGGTCCTGACCGGTCTTCAGTCGGTCTTTTGATTTCGAGAAAATCAAAAGACCAAGACTGATGTAAATCAAAACCAGGAAAGACCAGACCAATCAGGACCGGTCTTTATCGGTCCGGTCCAGTTATAAATCAGTTTTTCATCGGTCTTAGGACCGGACCTCAAAACACTAATCCTGAGTGGTCCTTGCGTATGGTGTGTGTTCTGTTCCCTGGACGAGCACTAGAAAGAAGTAAATAGATGATTTATGGATAGTAGACAGAAACATACCTTGGCCCTATGCCAATTGCAATGGCCTTTTGGCCATCACACAATCCTGGGCCAGGGCGCTGTTAACCTCCTCCTCAGTTAACAGGAAGTCACAGCTTAAGCGAATGAGGGACTGGGAGTTGGCTAGCACGCGATGCGAGAGTAACACCATGGATTGGAGGGTGATGCCCAACCACTCCTCACTCGTGTCGTTGATGGTGGACAACAAAGCTGATATGCTCTTTGATTGAACATATTAAGGAACTCTGGTTTGATTCCTTTGAATGCAGCTAGTTATATATTAGCCTCAGATGAATGTTCCGAGACTAAGCAATTTGAACTTACTCTGCATGCGGGTCATCGAAGGTTGTGTCCATCTTGTGGAGGGTGCGTATTGTAAGGGAATATTTTTTGGAAGGGGTAGAAATATTTGGAGTTCAAAGAAGAATCGCCTCGTGAATATATATATATTCGGACTGGATAGCTTAGCCGACTCAAGCAGATTGAACAATACCGACGGAGGTATTCCGTGGGCACAAAAGCAAGGCAAGGATAGGTGACACGCTTGGTTATTTCCTATTCCTTAGTAAATAATAGAGGTAGCTGTATAATACAAAAAAAAGTAATACAGGAGAGGCACTGCGAAGACATGTATAGATGAAAACAACTGTTCTGATCCGATCCACATGACAACAGACAAAACCAAGAGCAAAGGCGTAAGGCCTCTAACCAAATCGGGAATCATGAATTGCTCCATGGGAAATACTATGTCAGTAGTATAAATACCTGAATGCAGCAACCGAACAAGCCAGTCTTGTTCTGGTTGGATTCCCTCTAACCTACACATTCCCCACTCCTTAGTCCTTGTCCCCTTGTTGAGGTGCCATAGTCCTTTTTAGATAGAGGTTGCCTTCAAGTGGCATCCTGGTCAAATAACTCTGCATATCTCAGATCCTCACTATTTTCATGAGTGGCTGTGCTGAGGAGCTAGGGAGGAAATAGCCAGTTGGTGGCGGAGTGGGGAAGTGAATGGCTGATAGCGAGAGCATTTCTTGTTGTGCACCTGCGGAAAATGCTCGGCTGTATGACACTCAAGTACTAGTATAAGGAAGATGAATTGATGCCAATGAAGCTTACGGCTTGTGGGGTCAGATGACGACATTGATCCGGACGGAGGACACTTTGTAATCTTGGATGTACTGAGGGCTAGATGGCTGATTATTGCAGAAGATTGTTTTGTGGACATTTGTTTCCCCTTCTTTTGAGTAATGGTGGGAATGGAGAAGCCAGGAGCATCGAGCCAGGAGCATTAAAAATGTCAAAGGAGGTGGCAGGGGTGGAGGTGGAGGTGGAGGTGGAAGCAGGAGCAAGGGCAAGAGTGGATCCAGAAGGGTTTGTGAACCACGACATTACATCATGTATGAGAATCGATAACCATTGATCTTGACATATTTCATACCACGGAATCTCCTAGGCTTGTGCATTTCTGATACTCCTCTAGTAACAAGGCCCGTGACTGTTAGGGAGTAAAAGGGTTAAATATGATGAATAAAGTATGAATAAAGAGATACCATACATACTCGGATCCATATTGTGAGCAACCTTTTCCACTTGGGATGTGTGTACTGCCGGTAGTAAGTGTGGTTAGAAGTGTGTTTCAATGCGCAAATTGAAGAACGAGTAGATCTGTGCAAACATACATATAAATGACTTACCTGGGAGGGGATCGGGGGATCCAACTGCATATAGTCAAAATTGAAAGGTGTAGAGGACAAGAAGATGGTTATTGGTGCAGTGGTGGCAGTAGAAGGACCTGGAGTGGAGGTGTTGGGAAGATTGTCCAATTTATTGTATGCTTGTACAGAGACTGTGGTATATATTTTATGATAGTATTGATGTAAAAGATAACGCACCATCCAAGGCCTTGAGACGACGCTCATTCCGAATCTCTTCCCACTGGTTGCGGGTTTCCTTCTCTTGCTCCCAGATGAAGAGGTATTCTATCTTCGGCTTAGAAACCCTAGAAGTTTTGTCTGTTTCCTGGGATGGTGATGAAGTGATGGTGATCTGGAGCTTCTTATCCTTAGGAACCCCTCCAGCTCTGAACACATCTGATTAGGGATATTGGGTTCATGGATGGTGTATACATTAGCAATGAGAGTCTGGATGAAAAATTAGATTGGGACCCGCATGATATATAGAAAAAATATACATCAACAAGGTACCAGAGTGCATCCTCAACCTCCTTTTGGAGAGGATGTGCCTTTTTCTTGTCCGCATGTGGGGCTTTCCAAGCAAGCTCGCATTTATGAACCAAGGAAACAATTCGCTGGACCTTCTCTGTCTGTTCCTGAATAACAAGATTGTGCATGATCTGGGCCTGGTGTTCAAAGAAGTCAAATTTTTGAGTTGCCAGATGAGAATCAAATTTGATGTTGTCAGGCCAGGATAAAGTCCGGGATGAGAGTCGATGACCATCAGACAGGAGGACGTCTTTGGTTGGATGGCTTGGCTGACTCCTATCTTCCTTCAGGCAGACCAATACTGCTCTTTCCAAAATTGCACAGACATAAGCAAATCCACCCAAGGTGTCATCCAAGAGTTCCTCGCAATACCAAGCAACTGCACAATACTCCGTGATAGCTGCAGCAATGTCGTCTCTTCGAAGTCTAGAGATGTTCTTCGGATTGCAATTTGCCCATTCCTGAGTGTGGAAATTCAGAATGTCGATGATGTGAATGGGTCTACTAGGGTCAGGTAATATTTCACGAGCACTATGACACCATGAGACTAGCCAATCTTTTCTTGTGGAGCCAAGACCGCCAGACTTAAAGATATCCTTTAGTACCTGCCCTTCGACAAAGGTGACCTCCTCCCGAAGTTCATTGATTGTCTGATCATCCATGGTGACTCCAACCTGTGCCTTGGACCTGGACTCCCTGTTGGATGGTAGATCTTGATCACCTTCATCATCGCTAGGATGGTCCTTGGCGGTTCGTGATTTACCCTTGCCCTTTCTCTTTACCTCTTTCAGTTCAAATACTTCTTTAAGGCCAGAGGCACTTGAAAAATGTGGAGGAGGGGGGGTCTGAGTCAGTTGATATTCCATGTGAAGTAGGGCTGGGAAAATTTGAAGCAACATTATAGTGGACTGTTGGACTGTCAAATAAGATAAGTATTCAAATAGATCTTGGAGAGATAAAATATCATTCTATGAGCTTTCTCCATCAACTCAGGTTTGATGTTGGGGTGGGCAGTCAGGGCCCAAAATATTTCCGAGGTCTTGGATCCAATCGGCCATTGTGTGTTGAATATTGACTTGTGATATGTGAGAGGACTGTACCAAGAAGATATCTAGAGAATACGGCGAGCATAGATGCACAAAATGACTTATGAATATATTTGCACAAAATGAAGATGTGAAAAGACTCACTTCTAGTAGTGCTTTTGGGACCTGTTTCAGATGGTCGCATAGGGCATCCCAGACCAACACCGACATGAAAGAGACAGAATATGGAAGATTGAGATCGCCTTGATATTCGAGTACAAACGATGCTTTGTGGAAACATGTGGTGTATGCATCTTTTGTCTCCTCGGACACCAGTGCCAGACGACCTTCTTCCCTCAGATCGGTTACGTGTTGATCGATCAAGTTGACCACAGATTCCTTGTATATCTCATACACGGCCTTCCAACATGGATTGTCAGAGTTTCCAAAGAAGGCTACCACACCATCCCTTTGAAGATAGTCCTTGAACACCGAGTCGAGTTTCTCCTGGAGGCCATCGGGAATGTCTTTCTGGAGAGTGGGTGCAGTGTGGAGACTATTCATGTAATTTCGGAGAGCCTCTCGTGTCTTATCGTCTGAGGGATTTTCCTGGTGTTTAGCCATCACTGCTTTGATTTCTGAGACCGGCCAGGGGACTTTGTTGAAGCAGAGTTGGAGTCGTTCCTCTAGGAGCATAGTGATGTACTAGCAGAGAAGCTGTTGAAGAGAAGGGTTTTAAAAAGTATGAATATGAATGATGATTGTGCACTTACACTGCCATGGACTGAGAGAACTTGGGTCGTTATCTTTGAAAGCTTGAATATCAATGAATGGATGTAGTGGTTCATGACCAGAATGATCTCAGTACAAAGGCGCCAGAAATAATCTTGTTTCAGAAGTGTTATTTGCCTCCGCTCAACTGCACCCTTCAAGTTGTTAGTAACCTTTGTGACACCGTCGACCAGATCAATCATCCTCCAATCCTTTCCTTGAGCTGAATGCACCGAAAATACTTAAACAAGACCTTCCTTGGCATTCTCGTTGTATGTATGCTTGCGTTCATTCATAGCAAGGTGATATGCAATCGCTGAGCTGTTGGCCTTTGCTTTCTCTGCAGCATACCGTCATATAGTCTAGTACTAGTATAACTTGGAATGTGATTTCACCTTCATCGTAAATCACGACCAACCAATCGCCCTGGATATCAACATCATTGGAGACCACTTTCAACATCTGAGAGTATTTTTCCAGAGCCTGCCTAAACTCTTCGTTATCTGGCTCCATTTCTACTGTGGCCTCCCACTCCGATACTTTCTTTTTGTAGTTACTCTTCATCACCAATTGTATTTTATGATATTCCTTTAAAGCACCAGTGTGGTGGCGCCCACCAGTAGCAAAGACCAGAGGTGCATCGGAAACGTCAAGCATGCTGTTTAGAGAGCTTTTGGAGTTGTCAAGGAGACGCAGGACTGGGATGGTAACCGGATCCTTGAAATTGAGATGTTCATCCTGGGTGTTACAGCTGGCCCGGGTAGGGTCGGTTGTAGACTTGAATGCAAAGGCTAAGACGAAGGATAGGCCGAGCAGACTTAACGTCTGGCGAAGCCGGAAGACTAAGGGTTCTT
>JBBPNF010000156.1:0-21003 GCA_038090755.1 Leccinum truebloodii | reverse complement strand
CAAGTAATCCATCTCAGATCACTCAGCCTTTGAAAACATTAATGCATTCAGCAATGACAGTATGGTTTAAGCAACCTAGTCTACTCAGAATCCTCCTCATAACACTCAGCTCGAGCTGATGACTGCCTACTCTTTGACCTAATGGACTGAGGTGCCTTTACCCGATAGGCCCCAATATACTCCTTGGCTGCTTCAAGAATCTTACCCCACTTCCTATCTGTGATCCGATCCACTGAATTCATTACCTCGTTGGTTGCATAGCTCCATATAGTCCCCGAGAATTTCTTCTCTCCCTTGGGGGCAGGAACAAAGTTCCCTGTGGACCACTGACGAAATGCCCTCTCGACCTATGAAGTGATCAGAAACGGAGACTGTATGCAGAAATAGATATACTGCAACAGTTGATAATCCAAGAGCTCCACCAGGAACTCTACCCTTAGCAGTTTGTCTATTTGCATCCGGAAGATCATGTATAACTTCTAAATGATGAGCAAACGTACAGAATCGCCTACTGGTTTGACAGGATTGGTAGCATCCACATCCTTCCACATGTATGGAAAAATAGCAACAGGCTTCAATAGCTTGTTACCATCCCGATCATTATACTCAATAGGATCCGGAACGGCCCACTTGACATAAGACGCACGAGCTTGAGCAGTCTTGAACTCCTCATAACAAGCAAAGAAGGCTGCAATAGCCTTCTCTGCACGACTGGAAAATCCCTTCCGCCATTCATATGTTCTTTGTTTGGTCTGACATGTATCAGTAGATATCTCAATAGACTATACCATACATACCAGAAACAAAACAGGTTCATCTTTTCTTGCGACGGCCCAGTTATGTCTTGGGAACATCTTCTGCCAGAGTACCTATGCACTGTCAAGTTCATCCGCAATGGACCACGGATCACTCAGGGTGGCTACGTAGTCATACCAGAGGGGCAGGTAACCCTCCCGCCAAGCCTTTGCATTCCGAGGATATCCCGGGAGGTCCTCATTTCGAAACTTACGTGCTTTCATTCTCTTGCGTTGACCTTGATGGGTACCAGCCTCGGCTTCACTCTCCGTCTCTTCATCAATGTTATCGTCAGCCCGATCCATCCTCGCAGGGGGGTTCACAGGCTTAGGGTTCATATTTGATGGTTTGAGGGTTTTCAGACGTGGTACGGATGTGCTGGTTACAACTGGAAGGGGCTATGTCCGTAGTTAGTAGAAGTCAATCCTGTAAAATGTATCCTACCTGATTGACATCAGACTGTGCCCTAAAAGTATTAGCAGGTAGCTTGACATGCTGAGGGGGCCAGGTCTGTTCAGCGTTGGAAGCATCCACCTTGTTCTGATCCTCGCAAGTGTTCTCACCTGCGTCATCCACTCCTTTACGGCCATTGTCCTTGTCCTTGTCCTCTTCCTCCATCAGCAAACTGACCTTCGCACTTCCAGCTTCCCAGTCACAACTTCCAGTCCAGCATTTCCAGAGTCCCAGACAACTCCAGACAATTAGACCTCCAACAATTTATACAATACATACAAACCAATCAAATATAGCTAACCAAAATATCACCAAACAACTACAACTATGCCAAATACAACACAACTAACCAAACACAACACAAGTAATCAAGGACCAGGCACACTAACCAGAACTAACAAAGCAGAAATCTTATGTCTTTGCCAATATCCCTAACCCAGCCTAACATTGTTTTGCCTGATACTAACGCCGATATCCCTAACCCAGCCTAACATTATGTTGCCTCCTAACCAGGACTAACTATTGATTTGCCTGATACTAACGCCGATATCCCTAACCCAGCCTAACATTGATTTGCCTCCTAACCAGGACTAACTATTGATTTGCCTGATACTAACGCCGATATCCCTAACCCAGCCTAACATTATGTTGCCTCCTAACCAGGACTAACTTCTGATTTGCCTGATACTAATCTTTACCTCCTAAGCCAGACTAAGAAAATATTCCCATGATTGACATCCATGACTCTGTCTTTGCCAATATTCCTAACCAAGACTAACATTGTTTTACCTCCTAACCTGGACTAACAAAAGATTGTCGCCCAACCCAGACTAGAAGAATATTCCCATGATTGACTTCCATGATTGCTGATTTTTCCTGATTTTTCCCACCGCTTTTTGACTTCATAGAGGTCAATTTATGTTTTATCGACACACAGGTCGAGATTGGTTATATCTCGGCTGCCTGTGATCAGAATTGCGCAAATACTGGCTCAGATGGAAGCCATTGATTCATGCTACATATTGAGTGTGAAGGCTGTAGATAACTAGTAGTTAGTATCTATGTATAATCATTGGTGGGTGTGTGCTTACCCAGTTGTGACTTTGTCCTATGGTGTGAGGCCGCCATGTGAGTTTGTGAGACAGTAAATGAATCTAACGATGGTTAGACCCGCGAGATTGAATGAACGAGCTCGTGAAGGAACCGAAGAATTTGAAGTCGAATTCATTGTAGATTCACGCCCTGTTGGATGAGGATTCCAGTATCTAGTACACTGGAAAGGTTATGATGAGTCAGACTGAACCTGGGAGCCAGCCTCAGCCTTGAAGAATGCGCAGGGAGCGATTAAAATTTTTCATGAAACCAAACCGGCAGCACCGAGACGATTGCGGATGGCCCAAGAAGTCTTCGATAGACTCTTCCAGCCCTGCATAAACTATACCAATGGGTCTCCCGAACCTCCTCATCTGGAATCTGAGGAATAGGAGGGAGGTGATGTTACAGATTATACCATTTTCACCCCTACTCACGACCTAGACACTGCTAGCCCTAGCCACCATGTGTAATATACTTATATACACCCTATACATACTTCTAGATACTCAGAACGCTGCGCTTTAGACCTTTGAAAAACACCCGAACATGTTCGTACACTGTTCGTATACTGTTTGTCTCATGTTTGTAGTAATGTTCGTTTTTCCCACGGTCCGTTCGCAGTGTCACAAGTGTTCGTAAGGTGTTCATAATATGTTCGTACACTGTTCGTCTCATGTTCGTAGTATGTTCGTACACTAGTAGCTACACAGCCACCCCATGCTGGACACACCTTGCCATCATCTAGAACTACTACGTCAGTACATGCGCCCCCCTCATGTAGTACACATACCAGTAGCACGGACCATGTAGCCTAAGTATATAAGCATGAATACAGCCAACAGAACAAGCTAGTCTTGTTCTCATTGGATTCCCTCTGACGACGACTTCCTCCTTCCACTCTTGTATTTAGTGTTCGGTGTGCCAGATGCTGTATAGCTGTCTTAGGTCGCCTTCAGTAAGTACCAGTCACTCTTTTTGAGTCCCACCACAATGCCATGGGTGAATTATTCCATGACAATAGTATATATGGTAAGTACTATAGATGATACAGATATAATTTATATATTTTGATATCATTTTGCACTTCATCATCAACAATAACTTATCCAAGAAGGCAGTGATATCCTATCAGATGTCCTCATTCTTTGTATTTTTTTTTACCAGTCCAGTCACCGTTAAAAACTGGGTTTTGTATACTGGGAAGATAGTACTCTATCTCAGCTTTATATTTATATTTATATTATATAAGTTGGTCCAAGCATTCTGAAGATATAGTCTTTTTAATATTTCATCAGTAGCTCTGTATTCTATAGCCAGAAATACATCCCAACCTATATTTCTACAGTTACTAATGTCAGTGTATTGTATTCAATTACTCAGTTTGCCATAATTTTATATCAATACCTGGTAGATGAATTCATCACAACATTTTTTTCTAAACTTTTGCTACAAATTTTGTACCATTTAAAGCAATGTAATTTTTCTTCATGTATGCATATCTGCTGCTGGACTCATTATTAATCCATTGAAGTTGTTCTCGTCTACATATATACTGCTTTTGAGACCCTCAGTGAGTGAGGAAAATGATGCTATGAAGTAGTACACCACCATCAGCATTTCTGCTAATTTGTTTTCCCCCTACTACCTGAGTCACTCCTTTAGAGTCTGGCAGCTCTGGCCACTGTGCCATAGATGAATAGTTCCATAACAAGTTTTTGGTAATTAATGGTAATACAAATATAAATTTTGACACCATTGTATTATGTATACTTCATCATTTACAATGACTTGCCCAAGCATGCAGTGACATACTGTCAGATATCTCTTGCTATCCCACCATCATGAGTAAGGCTGCAATGCCAGTGGTATCCCGGGCCCATGCCCCAGTGATCTTTTCTACCTCCATTAATGTTTTTCTGAGCATGTTGCAAAGATGAGTGAGAACTTTGTCAGTGATAGATCAGTGATATTCTTGGCCTACATTTCTACTAATGTCAGTATATTCAATTATTCAATTACCATGATGTACCAGACAGTTAGAATTTTTTTTTGCCAGTCTATTCACCGTTAAAAACTGAGTTTTGTGTACTAAACAAATAGTACTCCATTTCAGCTTTCTACAGCTATTTTTTGAATGTAAAACAGTCCCACATTCTAGAGGTATAGTCATTTCAAGATTTCATCAAATACTGGTCTGTGGATCAGTTACAAGTAATCAGTGGACTTGCATGGTGTAATTAACTGACTGTTTGCCTGAATTGGCTAAGACTATGCCCAACCAAATAACTGAATAGCTGAGGCAACTAGGTAATCTGATTTAAACTTATAGTCTAAATGTTCTGATTGTCTGAAGTGGGGAGATATAATATCTATTCTGACCAACTGAGTGACCTATATAATATATATTCTAATTAAACTGTTTATCTGGATGACCTGAAATGACCACTAATTTCTGGAGAAGTCTGGAATGGTCTAGAATAATAACTGACTTAATTACCTCACTGAGCAACTGAGAAAATAAGTGGTCTATATACCTTATCTGAACAACTGCCATTCTGACTAACTAAAAGACAGCTGATGGTCTGTTGTTGACTCCAAATTCTTTCTGAAAAGTCTGGCATCTAATCAACTAACCAACTACTGGTCTGTATTTGTCTGAGCAATCTGAAATTATGAATGTCTGAGCAACTGAACAACTATTGAGATACATTTATCTGAGTCATACTGCTATCTAACCAACTAATCAATTGGTGTGTCTGAATATCCTTATTCTAATCTACCAACTAACTGAGTGAATTAAGTGTCTGAATACTGTCTAGCCAGCCAGAAATGTGGACTGTATGACTAACTGATTACCTGATATGTCTAGTAGACCTGCTATCAGACACACTGACCAACTGGTGGTCTGAAGGATCTGGAATCATAACTAACTAAGCAACTTATACAATTAATGGTTTGAATTGTGTCTGGAAAGTCTGTTGTCATGAAATGATTGGGAACTAGGTGACTGAATTTACTCTGTATGACCTGTATTTATGCTTAACTGAGCAACTGAGTAACTAATCATCTGCATTGTATCTGGGATATATGTTATCATTATAATCTGAGAAATGATACAACTGATTGTCTGAATGATATCTGAATTGTCTGGAAAAATGGCTATCTGAGCAACTAAATTACTTGTTGTCTGAATTTTGTCTGAAACATCTGATTCCAGAGACTTTCTCTGATTTTAGAATCTGCATCTAATTTAATACATTCCAGTCCATTTCAGAAAGGTAAGATGATTCAGAATTTTTGCAGGTTTGCTGATGAAAGAACATGAAAACGACTTTGTCGCCCAAGATTCAGATGCAAGGTGTAGCGTAACGGCCATCCTGCGCCTTGTGTAGCAATGCGACTTTGCCAGCCAGTTCAATATACAACTTGTCCTTCTTGCTGCCCTCCGACTTCATCTCGCCGATGGAAAGAACATCAATGTGAATATCGACTCTCTTCTCGCCAACCGGTTGATGGCAGAGCACCAGGTCGGGCTTCCGCACAATATCACAGCCGACCATACCTCTGTTAGCCAAGTCCCCAGTCCATTGTCTGTGCAAACGACTCGTCACCATCAGGAACTCACGATCTCCAAGATCGGTCTCACCTTTTTTTGTACACCGAATTGATATTTGGTTGCATATTAGATACATGTTGAAGTATGTTATTGAAGAATTCAGCCATGACAATTTCCATGACCCTCGTTTGTGTAGGGAGTAAAAAACAGCCTTTGTCGTAGATCGAGGATGGTAAGGAATGGAATATTGCTGATATTGTTGGTACAGCAGTGTCTAGCTGCGTGCTCGGGAAGGCCTCCTTGTTGAAGATTCGTGCATCCGAAAAGAAGGATGTAAGAAAACAACTCGTTTGCTCCACATTAAGGTTCCAGTGAAGAGCCTGAGTGTCATTCTCTAAGATAGGGTCCATCACTGGGCGATAGAGATCCACTTTCCGGCGCAATGAGGTTCTCTAAGATAGGGTCCATCACTGGGCGATAGAGATCCACTTTCCGGCGCAATGAGGTTCTCTAAGATAGGGTCCATCACTGGGCGATAGAGATCCACTTTCCAGCGCAACGAGGGAGGGTTGGAGGTGAGCTGTGAGTTGGTGAGCTTCGTCACTAGGCCACGTTTCTTCCGACCTACGAGCAATGGTGACAGTGGTGTTGCGTGCGAAGTCAGTGGACGCTGACCGGAATTGGAAAATGGATTATCAAGTAATCAGAGCAAATAGTAGTATGTTTCAGTCATACCTTGGAATTCGAAAGTTTGTGCATGACCGACGAGTGGTTTGAGTAATGAAGTAACACGAGGACGAGAGTAGCTATCAGATCAGATTATCTGATACCATTGATTACTATTACACAACTTGTCGTGCAGTGGCAATTTAACTAAATAGGAGATAACGCATAGAATAACTCCTTCGACCAATACCTGTTCAGCCAGAACTTGCTCGATAGTTCGTAACTATTCTGTTTTGTCAAACGCGAATGAGCTTGCTTGCCGAAATTTGGAATCAAATGTGCGGGTGATCGTATGTGAGAGATAGGAATAACTATTCCAACTCGAGTCCTGTTCGATCTGATGGTCCTTCGGAGCAAGTGCATTCTGGTGCCAGCGTGAACACCATTCAAGTCTTCTTGTGGATGAACAATATCAAACCGGTGGACATAGGCTGCAAGGTGATCGGTGTTAAGTGGGTGGTTGAAGATGAGACGAAGTTGAATAACGGTGTGACCTGTCACCGTAAGTTTGGTTTAGTTTAGTTTCATCAACAGTAAAGGTGGAATCATACCTTCAATGCCTCGCAGGGGCCAGTCACTCTCTGGGTCAGGACTTGCGATGGCGGTGTCATAGAGACCATGAGGATGACAGGTAGACAGCGGGAGGGCTCTCAGTGTTTGCGGAGCGTCTACTTTTCCGTTGCCGTGGTAAAGATACTGTTGTAGACGAACCTTGTACCATACTTGGAGGCGATCGAATGGGAGCGGGCAGTGGATGTCCTCGGTCCTACCGCTCATCATCGGGTGTCCCGACTTGTCCTCGATGCGCTGTAAGAAGTCTCTAATTGCGGGACGGAGGTCTGAAATTCTAAACAGAGTCGTGGCTTCATCAATACCGATGTGAAGAGAGGGCTTGTTTGCGAAGTGAAAAGTGGTGGTAGAGGTGGAAAAGGTACAATAAGGTTTTGGCGCGCTCAGAACACATCCGCGTGAAAGGGAATCAGCAATAACAAAATAGTCGATGGTGGGGCGAGATACTTGTAGATGATGGTCGAGAGATGAAAGACTGTCAATGTCTTCCTCGTCTTCCTCGTCAGAAATGTCATCAGTGGCTTCATTCATCCAATCCCGAGTCTCCAAATAAGTTGCGATGTCAAAGCGCATACATTTGTCCAAGCGATCAAGGTAACGAGCAATTTGGTCGTAGTAATTCTGATTATTGCCCATCCGAGCAGGATTCTTGATTTCCTGAACATGGGCATGTTCGGTAGGATCGGCAGACCATTGCATAATGGGTCCAGATCATTGGATGTTCGAAATGACACTCTGCATCAACTCTAACTTCGGTATCTCCCAACTTGAAGAGTCTTGAAATTCGACAACCAGCCTGCACGACGGCATCTTTGTTGTCGTGAAAACGTTGAAGCGCGTCCTTCAGCTGATTCAGTGAGTAGTCCGAGAATGCTGGAGCCTGGGCGAGGTAATGGAACTTGAGCAAAGAGCGGACGGCGATGAGAAATCGGTGGGGAACCGCACTAGCGATTATACCTATAATATAGCGCTGGACAGTACGGTGGTCAGGTCCGGTAACCTGCTTCAAATTGGAGATACCATCGTCAAATGACCGGTATCCGATGGTCGTTTGCAGAAGGGAGAACCAATAATTGATTTCGGGACCTGTGAGTACTTGGATGCACCACTTCACATCATGATCCCAGGCAAAGCGATGAAAATGGTGCAAGGGCTCGACGTGAAGCCTGAGGAAACTTGCGGGGCAAGACAAGGGCCAATCGTCCCAAAACGGCTCCACTACCCCATTCAGCGACAAAGACTTGGCATGCTTCAGAAACTCCTTATAGTCCATCGGGGAGGATTTTTGACAGGCTTCGCGGATGGCGGCGAGGGTTTGTAGTCCAGTGCGCGAGTCGTGACGAAACGGGTTCCTGAACTGTTTGGAGGTTGCAGTCATGACCGGGGAAGCTTTCATGCTTACACATGCTAGCAGAGTCTGCTCGGGTGTGTCACCGATATAAGCTGCAATTGGAGTGTAACAATAGTGCAGGTTTCCTATCAGGTCGTCCATCATATATCCAACATGGGCAGCAATCTTAAGTGGTTCTAGAACCTGTTTCAGGCATGCATGAGTGAGCCTGTCTTGCAGAAGACCGCAGACACGACTTTGTTTGTGGGTGAACTTTGCGATGGGGAGAAGGGCGAGGAGTTGATAAGTGTGCAAAGAGGTCTTGGAATGGATCTCCGGATATGTTTGCGAGGCTGATAAGGACTGGGTATGCCATTTGATTCCCACTGATGACGGAAATGTTCGTCTTGTCTGAGGAGAGGACGACACCCAGTAGTGTTCCGCCCTCGGGAATTTTATCCTAGAGTTTGTGATTAGTACACTGTCGGGAATTAACTCTCGACAATTCTGTTTAACTAACCTGCATCGACCATGCACATTCACTACTCAGCCAGTCTTTGTATATACGACATATCTTTGCAGCAGACATCCATACCTTCCTTGGAACAAAGGAGATATGGGGAGCAAGTAGGTGATTACTCAAGATAGACTGTAGGCATGATTCTAGAGGAGGGTGATAGAAGAGGCGGACCGGTCCCTTAGTGTGGTACTTGGGTTCCATTCGCTCACAGAGCCATTTGGGGCCCGCCGGAAGTGTCTCGGCTCACGGAGTCGAAGGTCCTTGCAAGTTCGGAATGAAAGTGAAAGTTTTTTAACCTTTGGGATTGGTCTCAGCGTCAAGAGAAATAGAGCTAATGTTTGACTTACGATTTTCAATGATAATAGCAAATCGATCGAAGCCATGCTAAGTCTCGGGCCGAGCACAGGCACCAAGAAGCAAATTTCCATTCATCACTGGAAGCAAAAGGAAAGTACAGATTATCCCGTTGCTCCCGAGCATACTTGTCCTGCCAGAACGATTGCATGAAGGATGAACCATTCACAAATATCTGGCCACAACCTTGGTACGTCTCTGTAAATGTCGACCTATCTTGTACTTCATTGTTGATTTCGTCTGAGTCCACCTCCATTCCGACGTCTCCTGGCGCAGGATCCCAGTCGTTGATGCCTGGGTCATCGTTGAAGAAGGCGAGTTGAGGAGACGATGGAACTGGTAATCCATGGACAGGTTCACCCGCCGGCGCAGGGTTCGATTCGGGATGGAGTCTGTTAAGTATGGAGTCGTGACTCTGAGGGTCTAAGCTGGAATCATTGGGACGTAGCTGGTATAAATTTGTTCTATGATCCTCCATCCAACTCCACGCATAACAAATTCCCGTTGGCTGGTTCATATGCTGAAGGACGTTAGTCTCGGAGCAAAATTTCTTGCCACATCGGGGACAACTGATTGGCTTCAACCTTCCATGGTTTTTTTTTGCTCTAGGCATTTGGTAGTCGAACTTCGGGAAGTTTCGTGATCACGAGGCAGAGAGAAGTCGGCACCTCACTGAGGTACTTCTCAGCTTCCGAGTTACCGCCGCACCGCCGCATCATATCGGCTCAATATGTCCCAGCAACTCCTCCCTGATCCCTCCCATCCCCGCCTCCAAAATTCTGCCTCAGACTCAGTATTTCATATGTCACCATTCCTGATCCTCGACCAACATACCTTATCACCTCCGAGTCCCGACCTCCGCACATTCAGCCATGTCGAGGTGCACAGCGTGTGCCCTCCTGCAAGTCGACCTTATGCTTCTATACCTCGAAGTCCAGGCTCTGGTCGACATCTCCTTCAAGAGGATGATCCTGGGTCATTTTTAAATGAAGATCAACATTCTCCTAGCAAGTTTGAGGATCAAGGCTGGGATGCGGAACAACCACCTTCGGACTTGCCGGAGGGAGACCAATCACATCAACAGGTGAGTCAGTTGTACAACTAACATTTGAACTGCTCGCTGATGTTAGTAGCAGTCCAATACCAGTATATGCCCCGCTGTTCTGTCCCCTCGTAGTGCCAGAGAGGCCTACCTTCTTCTCGAAGCAGCTCGAGCGGACTGGAAGATTCTGCTTTCTCGCAATACGCTCGCCCATCAAATCATTCACCGCAACACACTCATCCTCCAATACAACCGTATGGTTTTGGAAAGGACACAAGACGACCTACGTGCCGCGGACCAGTTCATCGGACACGTTCGTCTGGTGATCCGGAAGAGTGGCCACACTGCCGCATTCGACTGTGCTATGCAAGAGGACTACATAGGTCAAGCAGGCATTTCGAGCCATTCATGTTGCTCCAGTACTAATCAGTAAAACACAATGATGTGTGAACTATTCATAGTTGCTGATAGGATTTCATAGGCTTATGCCATTTTCCATATATGTACAAAGTGTCAAAAAATTTGCAAGCCAGCCAAAGCCAGCTAGGAAACCTGGTCTGAGTGCCCTATTCTCCAAATCTTTACAAAGCATGGCACCCTGCAAGTGGGCTAGCAAACTTTGTCTATTGGTGATGAGGATATTCCATAGATAAGCCCATGAGACAAGAAGAGAAGGAAACAAGGATTCTATCCAACTATCTATACAGAAACTCACAGTCATACATGGAGCTAGTAGTCACTGGCACACTGATCAGCCTAATACGCCACTTTCCTAATACGCCACTTTACCATACTAGCCTGAGGACCTTCAATGATCGTTGAATGATTCAAAATGTGTGCACGCATGTAAAGTAATGTACTACTTCATGGCCTTTTACTACTTACATAACAAAAATGTAATACAATTCCAAATATTGGGTGAAACGCCAGCCTGAGTATGATACGGGAGAAACATAAACGGCAGTGTGGGATGATTGGTAAATACTAATACTTTGAATACCCCATCTTAGAGATTGTGCGTAGAATGGACTACTTGAGTGTGTCGGCGAACTCACCGCTAACCGTTTCGTGTTCACTGGCAGTGTACTCGGATTGAAGTCAATCAGCAGGACTACAAACGAAATCAAATCCAATTGAGAAACGCCTTGTTAAGTGTCGCACTCACCCTTGGGTTTCCGATCTTTCTCCCGCTCCCTACCGACTTGCTTCAAAAACTCGATGTCGCGCAGATTATTTGTTCCGCAGTTCCTTCCCAACCTTCTCCTAGACCACATGTCAGTTTTAGCAAAGATCCCGCCAGAAAGATATATCGTTCTTGCACCTCCTGGGGTGCGCCTCTGCCCTCGTTATGCTCGCTGTCATCCTTATTTGCTTGATCCCTTCCAGACTGGTGAACGTCATCGAGTGGAATCGGCAAGGCGAAATGATTCGTTGGCACTTGTGAATTCAAAATATCGCGATCGGTCAAGCTGGGGTAGCATGCCCTCTTGATAATCCTGAATGCTGCATGGATCATATCCATGATGTGAAAACATCCTGTCAAATTGACCGAGTTTGCGTTAGAGGGTCAACGTCTGTGAAAGCGGATCCGTCGCAAGGAATTGGAGAAGGCAACTGAGGTGGCAGCATCTCCCCATTGATAATAGATGACACCGCAAACACACGACGAGCGTCATTTGTGTTTGCGCAGATCCCGCGATGGCAAGCCCAGCGGCCAGTTTCGATCTGCATGCGCATACCTCCGAGTTATTTCGACAAAGACACGCTCGAAACTATGACTCACCTCAATAGAGATGTCATAAGTATTCGCCGTGGTACTGCCGGAGGGCAACGTTTAACTTTGTGGTGTGAAATTTCATAATTCTCATGCACTGGCACTGACCAACACCTCAGGCTGGCCTGGGCCGGCAGGTACGTAGTGTCGACCCGACTGACGCATGGGACGCTCCTACATGATCATGATGCCTTCCAAATCAACCCTCGCAACTCGAAGCACACATCTCCAGGCCCATCACCCGACGCATCCAACGCACTATACCACGCAATGTACCTCTTCATCTGATTCTATCTGACTCACACCTTGTCCTATAGAGTCTACTGCAAGCTGCATCCTCAGGCACAAGGGTGAGCTATCTCTTGACACTCCTCTCTCTCGCCTGCTTATCTCTACACGATCCATGCATAGCCGTGTCACACGCCCACACAGTATTTCTGGCATTGTCAACTTGAAGATTCAGCTACAACCTATCATTGCGGGCATTTGGTGCAAGCATGCGCATCATAGTATGTGTTATCTCTTGTTGCATTCATTTCCCCGTTGAAGGTGTTCCAAACCCTCTAGATGCTCTACCCCTCGAACGACTAAATCTCCCTGACATCGCTGCACAAATCATGATACAGTTGCTGCAGGGCATGCACGTTCTCGACTAGCGTTGTGTGCGAAATCCGTCAATGTGAGACGAAATGCACTGGTCTTGAGAAGCAGGTCAGATTTGTCAAGGGAGACTATGAAATTCGTCAAATAAGTTCGTTTGTCCATCTCGCAGGAAAAAATAGACCAGGCCCTCATCGCCGTCCGCATGCTCCGACCACCCTGGCCGACACATCTAATGCTTAATCCCATGCCATCCTCTTGTGCGTTGCACTCCGCATGCCTGTAATCACCCACCCTTGCGCCACGCACGATACGGACTTGCGCCTACCCTTGCCAGAGTTGCTGCTCACTCACTCGTGTGCGCACACATGCCACATGCCCTCGCCCTGCCCACATTACAATTGACACAACCACTGACCCATTTATGGCATGGTCGAGTACTCAAACTTGCCCCTGGTAGTCATCTGTGACGACACCTATTCGAACAAGTCCTGGTGGACAGTGACGCAGGGTACGTTCCACCTTAATGTGGTGGATCCCTCCAGTTTCAATTTCAATTTCAATTTCATTATTTGTTGTACCTTACAGTTGGTGTCTACAAACGGTGAATCGCTCGTTCACCCTCGTCCTTGCCCTCGGCATTGCTCACCCTCCCCAACTTGTGCCTCTTCTATGTCCACACGAACGCTAGTGGTGTTTACCCGGATGCGCTATGATGACACCACGATGACGACCACTTAGACTCAATGCTCGCAAGCATTCGCAAATATGGAGTTGCAAGTTGAGCACGAAGACGATCTTGCCGAATGACCCAGCGAGAGTCGGTGGTACTATTACCCAGCTGCTGTTACTAATTGAGGCATCACGGTGATGCTTGTGATCTATCGATGGAAAAGGTTTTCGGAAGCATGAAAATTTGTTGAAGTCTTTTCGGAGGTATTCATATTTGATCATTGAGCAAGTATTTTATCGGTCAGGTAGTCTATCGGTGTGGACACGTCGGACGCATCACTCTGTATGTATCCTGGAGCCCAGAAGCAAGTTCGATCCCTGTGGTGGGCGGTTTTTTTTGTTTCAATCTACAAATTGTGCAACCGCATCACACCAGCTTCAATAGCTTGAAGATGGTGGGATTTTTTGGGGGCCACAAAGGGACACAAATTTATACTGGTACTATTTCGGACGTTACAAATGAGCTGTGGTGACACTACGAATGAACTGTGCCAGTGGAGACGCTGCGAATGAGCCGTGGGGATGCTGCGAACCACTGGCATCCTCGACGCTGTTTCCTAATAGACGAAATGAGCGTCACGCAAAGACACTGATTAACAGAAAATTGATGCTGATGACATTGTCGTGTCCTCGCCGCTAACTAGCCACATCTTGGATGCTCTGAATTCGTCGATTTACTTTTTGCAGTGCGTGCACCTTCGGATTGATTTACTTGGTACCTGGTTCATAGTACATAGAAAAACATAGTAGCTACATATGCATAGATACAATGTACTACTACAGTCGTAATACATCGTCGATAACCAGAGCCACATCATACATACTAAGATAATCAGTCCAAGCATACTGATATAAATCGATTCCCTACGTGATACTTCACTGTACCTTGCAGCACAAGGAAAAGGGTTAGGAAATGGATGTTGGAGTCATTGCCAACATACCATCAATGTCAAATTCCTTTGCAGTACCCGCGGCCGAGATATTCGCCGGTTCCGCCAAACCGTGCTGCCTCAATTCAACCAAGATCAATCCAACGTCGATCTCGAGATGAGCTAACTGCGCTTCCATGCCTTGTACTTGAGTTCGATACAGCCGGGCCGTCGCCTCGTGTTGATCTGCAAGGGAGGCGGCCAAGGCTCACTGCGCGCGACAGACTTCCCTCTGGGCTCGTGCTATGCTAAGGGTCTGAAGTGCTTCATTGTGGGAGGGATCTAAATCATGCTGCAGACTTAGAATAAGTGAAACCTATGTCTAGGAGAAAAAGGAGGACGCACGGACGATCCTATCATTTGACGCAGTTAGTCCACTAGTCCTATCTTGTTACTCTTGCTCGCGGACATGCAATCACTGGTCATAAGAAAGGTAGTTCTGCATGCAGATGGTTGAATGCAAGAACTACTTGCTATTGGAGTCGAAGGTGGTCGCATTCCAAAATTTGCTTGCCATGAGGCAACATGCATGTTGAAGTTGCATTTCGGTCTCACCGGAAATAACCGGAAATAACCGAGCTTGAGCTATCTCGAGCGAAGTCTCTTAGATCTCAATATTCTCTACTGCACCCCACCTCTCTGCTTCATTGACAATACTGATATCTCGGCCTATGTCAATTGCTTCGAATGTTCGCACTCAGCTCGCTGCAGAAATCAGCATTGGGGTTTGAATGTCGAACTTGTTGGATGCAGCCGCCGTCGTCCACAACACGGTTTCCAGGTATCATCACCTAATTCCTTGCTAAGACGAAACTCGCAAGGAAGGAATCTTCCACTGTTTCCTTGACCTTAACGCCACTTTAGAAAATGGCGATCTCATCAAGACTCTACTCTTCCCTCTTCCTTTGGCTCAACGAACACATCAATATACGGCTCTACCATAACTACTGCCAGTGGCACATTGTACTGTTTTCTATGACCCATACGATACTTCAGACGACATGGTACGTCTTCAACACACCAGAAATGGGTGTGCATTCAGGTACCGCTCAAGCGACAATGTCTTAGGCACGCGGTCATTCGAAGTATTCAACCTCACAGATGTGAAAATGATACTGTTTTTTTTTCCTTGTCTAGGTACATTGTCGACTTCATTTACTTCCATTGGCACCCATAATTTTCGTAAGCCAATCTCCATTCCGTCTGTCCATGCGTGCAACTTAGACCAACACGATGACAGATCCTACCACAACTTCCCGATTACCAATGGTTCTCATCCTGACTTGTATTTCGAAAGTATGACTGTCTTGCGTCGAAGCAATCGCGTCGGCCACATGGGATTTACCCTCAAGGAGATGGCTAGCATGGTGAACTCGTGTTCTTCCCCTGGTATTTACAATGGTGAGGTTACTTGCTTCTCGAACCCGCTGGAGTTGGCGATGTATCACCAGAATAATAATGTGTATTTAGTATGCCCTCAATAGATCATTGAAATATTGGACAGTGTTTGTGTCGACGCCGTCGGAATTTCCCAAGTACTTTGTTCTTTCGATTCGACTAAGATGCCTCGATGCCCAAGCTGTGGAAAGCATTCAAGTTTCAAGGACCCGTCTGCCACTGGCATTGCCAATCACATGAGTCAGCCGGCCTCTGGCTGCAATAATTGGCAATGACCTTCCTCAGGCTCAAGTTCCGACATCTTCTGGTAATGGCCGTGCGACCCGTGCCACACCTGCTTCCAAGATTCTGGCGTTGTCAAAGGTATGTCTCATATTGTTTTTAAGGGATTATGTGACCATTAATGCTTCTGCATAGACACGAATGCTCGGACTCTCGTTCTCCACCGCGAAAGAGCTTTGACACAGAGCAGAACTTCTCCCAAGCGGACCACATTGGCAGGTAACGGAATTGAAGCCCTCAAACCCTACCAGGCAACATACATATCTTTATTGGCGTGATTCGCTGGAGTGTGTTGCCTGGATTCTTAACTACCTCTTATTCCGAGGCCGACTGGACTGGATCCCTCGACGCATGTACAAGAGCCCTGAGAAACGCTGTCGTGTCTATACGGAATGGATGACGGGTGATGACGCCTGGGATATGCAGGTGTGTTTACCGTGTGTTCTCAACACTATGGGCATCTCACTGTTGTATTCCAGTCCCAACTTCCGGAAGGTGCGATCCTTTTAGGTGTCATCCTCTCTTCCGACAAGACGAACATTACGACACTCTGCGGCGGCAGAGTCGCTCATCCATTGCTCATCAGCCTTGCCAACATCAAGATGTCAACGCGCCTCAAATTATCATCAAACTTGAATTTGTTTATGCTCTGTGCGCTCCTATCCGTCCCCAAATTTTTACACAAGAACAAGAGGATGTGTGGGGTCTTAGAGGACAGACTCATCCATGAATGTCTCGACATAGTTCTCGACCCCGTGAAAAAGGCCACTCAGTATGGTGCCACCCTTCCAGACCCTGACGGACAAATGTGGTACTGCTTTACCCCGATCGCTAGTTATATCACAGACACACCTGAAGCTCAGGCTTGCATGGTCGCATGTGTCGGCGGGAAGACATCCCCCGTCACTATGGCTATGTATAAACAGTTCGGTGATCCCTTTCGCCACGAACCACGAACCGCCTCGACCACGCTCGCACAGCTTTGCGTTATCCATTCCAAAGCTGATCCATCAAACCTTCAAGTCTTCTTTCGTGAGGCACAGCGATTTCGTCTAAGCGGCGTCAATGAACCATGATTCTTCAAGGACTTTCCCATATCATGTCCCAGCTCATTCCTTACACCCGAAATGTTGCACCACCTCCACAAAGAATGTTGGGATCATGACGTCAAGTGGTGCTTGAATGTTCTTGGCGACTCCGAATTCGACTTTCGACTTTCAGTTCTGTGGCAGCCCGTATCAGGGTATCGTCACTTCAAAAGCGGGATCTCAAAGCTGAAGCAGGTTACCGGACGAGTACATCATGACACTCAACGTTACCTTGTCGCCATCATCGCTGGCAGCGCTCCTTCGCAATTCGTCACAGCGATCCGCGCTCTGATGGATTTCCGATATCGGATCCAATCTTATCGCATCGACACTGATGATCTTCAGGTCATTTCCACAGCTCTAGAAATGTTCCACGCAAACAAACAGTCGATACTCGACTGTAAAGAAGGGGAAAAAACCGATCGAAAACTGGTACATACCCAAGCTGGAGCTCATGCAAAGTTTCATACCAAGCACACGACGACTCGGTGTTCCTATCCAATGGACCGCTGACATTACTGAACATGCACACGTGTCAGAAATCAAAGTTCCTGCAAGCGCCAGCAATAACAATAATTACGATCCGAGTCCCCAGATTTGTCGACATCTGGATCGGGCCGAAAAATGCTGGACTTTCAAACTTGCGACATCAATTTGCGAGTAGTGTTTTGAAGTCCAGTTGCGGACCGTTTGAAAGACTGGCAACCGTACTGGACTGGTCAGGACCGTTGCAACAATTGAAAGCAAGAACTCTCTGGCTTCCATGATCCCACTGAAGGCGACGACAGCGATGGTGATGATGATAATGGTGGTGAAACTACTGATCCTAGCACACTCGGCCACCACCCCACCGCAATTTTGGGTCCTGCGCGACCTCCGACCGACTATTTCGCCATATCAGAAGATCTTCGTACAAGAGAACCAGGAACAATCCCCCTTCCCATTCGTACATTTTGTATCAAGAACACCGCCATCCGCTTGTCTTATGATCCCCCAATCCGACACATTAGTGTTGATGAAGCAGCCAAAAAATTTGGTATCCCGGACTTACGAGCTGCCCTGTCCAACTATTTGGCTCATGAAGAGGCACAGAGTGAACCTTTCGTTCATTCTATAGGAGGCCCACGCCATGCGTCACATACATCGGCACTGCCTTTCACTGACCTGCAGATTTGGTTCAAAGTCCGAGTACAGAACCTACCTCTGCATCATTACGACATCCTCCCCGCACAAACCCTCTTCGCGTCCCCTCCAAACAACGAATGGACCCTCGGACGCTATGATGCTGCCATCATAAATGTAGACCCAGGCGCTCAGTGGCCCCTCAGCAGATTACAAGGTGAGATTTTGATTGCTTTCTCGGACTCCGAATATCGTCAATTCGATCATTGTACTAGGTCACGTCACGGTAATTGGCCAGCTGCGCTGCATCATGCGTTCGTTGGCAAGGGCTGGCACCAAACCGTCTTGGAAAGATAAGTTTTTAGTTTATGTGCAGCATTTCGACACATGCGGCAAGGACGATGCCTCGCAACTTCGGATCCTGAAACGTTCAAAGAGGACAAATGGGCAGGGCAAGGGTGATTTTATTCCCCTTGCTTAGATACGGGTGTTCGCCCACCTTGTCCCGCATTACGGAGCCTCTGCAGATCCTCGCTTGACACCCTTCACTTCTTTTGAATAATGTACAGAATTTTATCTCAATAAATACTTCGATAAAGATACCTATCTTTGTCTCTCTTCAATTCAGTAATCATTGCCTTGTTTTCTGTATTTAGTAGACACTGCATTTTCAACCAATAAGGCACTGCCGCGTTGCCATCGAGCCTGACACAGGCCCACCAAGACAACAATGATGCCCCTGCCGGCTGGCAACCGATCAAGTAGTAAGATCAAACAACTGTCGATTGCGGATGGGTTCTACAAATCCCTCGGGTCGCTTCCCGTCCCAAGATACGGTAGAACGGTGCAGTCGATGGATTCTCTGACTGCTCGGGAACTCGAGGGCTCTGTGATCCAGGACTCTCCCACCACTGCCCACCTACTCGGATACACCATCGATACAATTTTCGGCTTGTTTGCTCGAGACATTGAGTCGATCTTGCCACTCGACTCCGTGGACTCTCTTACTGTTCCATGGGATTCCATCCCACAACAGATTCAGGTCGTCCTTTCCGCAGGCTCCCCACAGGCTCCTCAAGATACTATCTGGACAATGTATAACTCCAACACAAAGCATTGGAGGTGGCCATTTGAACTCCCAGTGGCCAATGGCCCTGCAATACCATCACCCACCACAACGGCCACCCCTCCTACTACCTCACCCCTTGCCACCCACGACACCACACTCGTGACTGCCCCCAAAAAACTCGAACCACCCACCTCGGAACAACTAGTAGCTGGCTTCTTCAATTCTGTCGCCCTCGCTGTCAGAACAAAGGCGCCTTCTATCGTCAAGAACAATACTAAGAGGCACTGGTGCCAGGTTCCTCGGGCTATATCCGCATGCCGGATCTTGTCCTTGTTGACAACGCTGCGTTGACGGTCGATGAAATCAGCTGGTGGAGCCCCAAAGTACTCGGCGAGTACATGAAAGAAACTTTCCAACCTGCGAAACGCCTCAGCAAGACGATGGATACCAAGGCATACCTCACCTTTCTCGAACAACTGTGGAGATGGTTCGTTCTAGGGTTATCTATCTGCAACAGCCTCGAGATTTGTCTAGTACACTTTTACGACAGGTCTGGTGGGGTTATATCCCCGGCGTTTAACATGCACATGCATCCCGAGCATTTGATTTACATCCTCTCTGCCGTCACATTCGGCTGCCGCGGTTGCATCGGTTTTGATGTCACTACAACAATAAAACCTGTACCTGCTCGGATCCGCAGTCTGCTAGCCTTGCTATTGAATGGCGCAGAAACTCCATCGTCCATAAATTAATAATCCCTTCCCCCCAATTATCTACATCTTCGTCAACATTGTCCCTTCTCCCCTCCCCTACCGATAATCCCAAGTCCCATCCTACGATTGGGACAATACTCGTTGGTGACGATCTATATTGGATCGTCGACATTTTATTTTCAAGCCCGAGTTTCTTGGGGAGAGGTACGATATGCTATCTCGCATGGAGAAAGAATATGCTCTACGTCATCAAAGACCACTGGCTAAGGTTGTCGCCTCACCGGGAGGTGCTTAACGAAGTGAGCACGATGGAGAAGCTCCGACATATCCCGGGTGTCCCGAAGATCCACAGTCACTGGATTGTCGTCGCAGATTCGGTGAATGACAATATGGAAAAGTACAGAGAACCGAAATGGCGATCGAAGATGAAAGCTCGGAGGATTCACCTCCGTCTAGTCATGACCCCATATGCGAGACTGTTGATGATGTTCAAAACAAAGAAAGAGCTCGTTTCCGGGACATCATCGATGGTATGTCGATCTTTTTTTTTGAAACGGTGATCTAGACTCATGGATCCAATAGTATTAGAGCAAGCTGCCGATGCAGGCATCTTACACAGGGACTGTAGCCTTCACAATGCTGCAATTGAAGACCTGGACAGCGGAGGTTCACGCGGGCTTTTGCTTGACTGGGAGTTCGGTGTTGAACACCTAGCGTAGTCATGCGCTCGATAGCGCTTACATGCTTCGGCCCGATGTATATCCGCCCCTTATGAGCGTATATGACCTTATGTCATACAATACATAGTTGTAGCTCCGCTTCAAACTCCGCTCCTGTGTATATATAGGCAGCCCT
>JBBPNF010000155.1:0-21136 GCA_038090755.1 Leccinum truebloodii | reverse complement strand
TCCTTGTCTCAGTCCCTTCGACCCCAAGTCTCCACAGTTACTCCTGTATCCGACGATAAGGTACCACTGCTGCACCTCAAACCCAAAGTCGAGAGCAACTGGAAGTATTCAAGCAACCTGACCAGCATCATATACCGCGACATCCTACATGAGATAGCAACGTCGGGTACAACATTCAAGGACAAGGACGCCTTTCTTTCTAGTGTCGGGCAGGGCTCCATTGGTGTCGAATCTCTCAAGGATTCCCTTTGTCGGTGGTGCTAACACTGTCATTACCACCTCTTGATACGGTCGCCTCGACCGTCGAATATTACCAATCTATCTACAAAACTACGGAGCACGAGGTTCGGCTTCGACTGTCGTTCCTTTCCACCAGAGCTGATCAGGATGTGGAGGCGCTTGTCGATTACATATATGCCACACTCGGAATCTCGACTACTTTTTTTCTTTCGCCGCGATACCAGAAAATGGTCGAGAAATTGGCGAATTGGCCGAGTTGGCGCTGGCGCATCGGATCATGTTGGTCAACCTTCTCCGAATTCTTGGTGCTGTTGAAATGAAGAAAGCACCACGTCAATTTACCACGCGGCCCATCCCTCTCTCCCAATCACGGTCTGTTTGGCAACAATGGTCTATATTCAGAGTCAAAGATCTCACTGACAACTCTGTTATAACGGTGGCCCTCCGAGAGCTGGGGACATGTGTAGATGGACAAAGGCACCGGGCTGATGGATGCCACAAATACTGTTGCACACGAGCTTGAGAGTTATGGCGTTCACACCTGCATCGCAAAGGACCGGTCATTCAACATCCTCGGACTTCTGCATCACTCCTCTTCAACCGTGAAACGACTCGTCGCCGCCAACTTGAAGGGTCGAGCTAGCTTTTTTGGGCTCAGAAAATCAATCTCTGACTGTGCGCCTTGTGCCGCGCCGCGGGCGAGACTGATCGATGGGCCGACTTATCATGCATGTACCCCCAATTACCCGTGGCTCCACCCTCGAATTTCCCCTACCTGAGTCCCGCCCTACCCGTCGCATGCTCAGCTATGTAAAACCGAAGCCGAAACTAGACGCTACTCGGATTAGGGAGAGGGGTCAAATAGGCGAAAAGAAGACGAGGTGAAGGATGATCTGGTGGTAAGCTTGCGTCATGAGTACCTTACAGGTTGCAGGGTCCAGAGAAACGGTGTCACTACTGGCACAGTCGGGCGAATCAGTGAATCAGTTTCGATCTGTCCAAGACTGAGGGCTTCACTGGTAGCCATCTTGAAGGTATGTGGTGTTTGAATCCCATTTTCGTCTTCTAATTGGCGTCGCCGATGATCTTACGTGCCATGTTTGAGATTGCCTAAAGCGAGGGTGGGCTGTGCCGGCTTATAGCGATGGATAAGCCAGTGAGTGTAGTTTTCTCAGCTTAACGTCGTTGATATCTATCTGTCGGAGCAGATGAGGCTCGATCACACTGCTCCGTCAGTTCAATGGCTCAATTCAGAGTCAGATATTTCACTGGAAACTCTCTTTCAATGGTGGAACTCCGAGAGCTGGGAAAATATCTGTGTCTAGCTGGGGCTGTGATTGGGTGAGATATTTGCTATTGATATTTTATCGCGTCACATGCTCACTTGGAATATGTAGATGCAGATGAACAAGAGGCACCGGATCGATGGATGCCACAAACACTGTTGCACACGAGCTCGAGAGTTATGACGTTCGCACCTTCTCGGTGAAGGAGATGGCATTCAACATCCTTGGACTCATGCATCCCCTCTTCGGCGTCACACAGGTTGAACCAATTCGTGCCAACCTCAATGGTGGAATGGATCATCTACCAGACTTAGCTGAGATCCGCGTCACGACTCGCATTCGCCAAAGCTTAAATGCAAGGAGCACGCTTCGACGTGCCATTGTCAGGGAGAATGCTCTTGACTTCAAGACCATCAACTGTGTTGAAGGCGAAAGGATATTACAAACCGTCAACGTTATTCCTCACGCCAAATTCAAGTTCGACTTCCCTCCGCTGGAGCCTGTAAGTTCCCCTGAAGAACTCAACAAACTTTGAGGTATCATCGACTTAAAAAAGCCATCGTCAGCACTCGACTTGCTGAGGTTGGTCCTTGGGGAAGCTCGTGCATGAGATGGCTTGATTTATGGGTTTCATCCTATAAATAACTCGTAGTACGCCCTGGTTCCGTTAAAAATAGTGCTAAAATCAATGCATCAAAAGAAGACGTTGCACTACCCACTTTATCATGCATGCAATCAAAAGCGAGGACAGTCGTCGAAGTGAACAGTGAGATTTTGATATGTTCCTACATAGTGGATAATTATGTTCGAATATTGTACACAGCTACCATTGCGATCGACGATGATGCCGATGACCGTACACCTTTTGCTACAAATAGATGGACAAACGCAGGACGTGCAACACTGCGTGTTGATGCGCCACAACCTGAGCCGTGAGCACAACTTCAATGATAGGTCACGAGAAGGCATTGAGGACGTGTCTAGATGAACCAGGCAATCTAGTACGGCATGTAGTGCAGCGGTACTACCCAGAGAGCGCAAAGCTCGAGGATCGAGCTCAGTTTACTTTGTTCGATTTACCCACTGGCAGCATCGAATACTTGATAGAAGACTTTGGGGTGGTCATTAAAACGCGATCGAACAATACTAAGTAACTTGCTCGCTTCACGTGCCGACCCCTTTTACTAAATAAGACTACCTCGTATAATTTATCCACATTAGTATTATTTGTTCTTGTGTTAGATTTCAAACTTGGAAACGACCAGCTGCCAGCCTGCAAGTAACAAGTTTATTTGACTCCGTCCACCTTTCCTACAATCACCTTCATCAGGTATAGGCAGGGCAGGGACTGGATTGGCACTCTTATTGACTACGCAGGTCGGCAGCTGACAGTAAGTGATGTCGCCTAATAATTGGATATCATAATTGGATTTATTGCATCACACAAGGACTTGAAAACTTCCAACAAAGCTCTACATCGTTTTGAATGCAATGAAACGCTCGTCCGACAAAATTGATTCTTTTCCTACCTCTTATTATTTGACAGCGATATTTTGCGTTACACCTCGCTCTAGGGCTACCTCCGACGGTATTCAAGTTGGTACTCAACCTTATCCAACTGTCGTTGGACCCTTCCTGACTCAGTGTACTACAACGAGTTTCGTCAGTATCGAAATAATGGAGTCTGCCATGCATTCATTATGCGCAACTTCATCCATTGGTACACTAATTCATCTACCCTTACTAGCCACGATTACTCCCACAAGCGTCGTACTAGTACCAACCATCACGTGATCTAAGACTTAGACTCTTCTGCAGCCATCGAAGTGGATACGGCGAAGTTGACTCGGCAACCTTCTCGGCGTTCAACTCTTGCTGTTCCCCACCCCACGAACATATTATTAAAGATTCTCTAGTATAGCACTCCATTGACATCGAAACCGGACAGACACCAAGGTCGCAGACCAAGCTCTTCTGTGAAGTTAGTTTTGCGGCTTTCTAGTACCCGTCTGCGAGGGATTGATCCATTTGTCCACTAGGAGCAACCTCACAGTACAGGATTCAACAAAGTCTGAATCTGTTGTCGGACTCGCTTCCTCTCTGAAGCGCCTACAGCTCGTCTTATAGTTCTCAACATGTGGAAACCGGTAAAGGCACCTCGGGTCGCTCTTCCAGCTTTGCTGGATGACACTCGTGCCCCGGACCCAGTGTTGACGCGCCTTCACCTGCAAGCTGATATAAGAGCAAGAGTTATCCGAGTCTGATTCGGTGCATTCGTGCCTGCTCTTATGTTGGATACGCTAATCATGATTAAGCTTTTTACATACATCAAACACACTGGTAGATACAAGATTCAAGGCTCATCATTACCTCTTGTTCCCTTCAAGGTCTCATCATACGGATGGAATTCGTGCTGGTGTCATAGTAGGTGTGATTGTGCTTCGAGCTGCCCAGATCTCACAATTCTGCGATCTTCTTTTGGTTTTCGTCAAGTTGGCGACACTTCTGACATTGTCATCCTCCGAGTCGTTACCTCTTTGCTCCCCGGGGCCCATCCGTGTCTCGCGACCAGAGGCTATCAGGAGGTCTTCAAAGCCATGTTCGCGCTCCTCACATATACACATACAATCCATTCAACGATGGACCGCCCTACAACCCTGTGCTCCTCTGTCCTTATGAATCCCATGGCTGTGTGACCTCTATTCCGAAGACACAGCTACTCTTGTTTTACCCGGATAAAGGCGTATCATTTGACGCTGCGAACATGAAGACTGATGCCGAAGGCTCTCCATCCAGAGTTTTAGCGAATCGGAGACTGATGGAGATATGTCGTCCTTCAAATCTCATATGTACTCAAACGCGGAAGACCTCTGTGCTGCCGAGTCTTGCGTCGACATTCAATCTTTATGATACCACCTTTTTCGCTGGGACTCAGGGCCGTGATGGCTCCATACTGATTTTGTTGTGAGCTGTTCTTCCGGCTCCAGCTGACTTCCGCATAGCCATATACAGATCCAATCTCAGATCCCAGATCCCAGATCTCAAATCTCAAATCTCAAATCTGAGATCTTATCTGAAGACCGGCCCTTAAGCCTTGAAGGATGACTGTGACAGTCACGGGTCACGGATCACGTTTAGATATATGTGCGTACTGTGGCATTTGCCAGCGTTTCCGAATCGCTTTCGCCATGAAATCATCCGCAACGATCAGTCCATCGATGCCGTTTGCGCTCCTTCCTCGGGAAGATTCACCTGCACCCCATGGTATGCCTTATACAGACCAGGTTATGAATTATTGCCCCCCACATGTGAAGACCGAAAGATCTATCACGTACTATGACTCTCTGCGGCAAGTTCCTTCGATTATGGTGAGACCTTTTTAGGTGATCAATAATATTTACTCATAATGTATAATATTAGACATTCTCTCCTATCCCAGATCTCCAGCCATTGGAGGGCATATTGGAACAGTTCAAAGAAGCCCTGGAAGAAAAAGCGGGGATGGTGAAATCACTTCTCCACATACAACAATTATGTGAAGAGCACGAGCTGCTTCTGCGTCGTCACCTTAGCCAGGAGGACATCGAACAGCTGGTATCCGAGCAGGATCCAGTGAAGGATGCTGCGACCGTTGGTGCCATGTATTTCCAAGCCGTTTGGCAGCATAATTTGAGGTCGTTTGGTACCAACCTCAGTTTTTGCTGCGTAAGTCCATTCTCAGTAAGTCACCGTCCCTCTGCTAACGATGACTGAAGGCATGAACTACTGTCGTTTCTCGTCCTCCCCATTATTTTTATTTTGTTCTTTTATCACCTGGGGGTGGAGAACAACCTTTCGTTTATCAAAATCGTGTATTAGGTAGTGTATTACTTCAGGTTGTTTCATTTACTTGGATAAATTATGTCCGCCTCTCGTTTATTTTCTTCTAGAATATGCAGCTCAAATACTTGTTACAAGAGTTCCGTAGCTTACGTTGTGTCGCAATTGTTGATACTACTCGAGCGCAGCTTGTAACAGTACTTGTTGGTAGAAATCCGGGCCGTTTAGGCTATGATTTATTACAGCAGTGTGCAAAACTAATGTCAGTCGCGTGATCCCCGACTCCCACGAAGTGTAGAGGAGGGTTTCCTACCAAACCAAACGGCTTGCAGCCACAACAGTCACGTGATTCCCCCTTATTGATTTAATGTAGTCTTTTCTTCCTTTCTAGGGCTTGTTTTTGTAGGTACTTTCGAACGGACTGACGATAGGTCGTCTACCGACCAACCATGAGTGCATTTAAAGAAAAGAGCACTGAGTTAGAGGTCTTGAGATGCTACAGTGCGAGCCGTCGTGTAATTTTCATGTGACAAACACGTAAGCAGTTCTGATGACTCATGCAGTGCAGTTCCGCGAGCCGGGAAACTCCCCACCACCCAGGGGTGGCGCACAACATGGTCACCCAAATTTTTCGTCCTTGACGACAATTCTCCAGCCGTCTCGTGACTCAGGCCTCAGGGGGTCCAATTGTAATCTACATAAACACCTGAGTAACCAAATGCTTGGATTGCACTACTCGGCCGACCGAACATGGTAGGACGGAAATCGTGTGTGCTTCGCTGTCGATTCCAACGTGAAAACCATGAAAACCGAAAATGTTCGTTTGAACATTGAGATAGCCAGTTGGACACATGCTCAAGACGAGGAGCCAGATGTCATACCAAAAATATTCTGTATCAATATTGAAGCCAAAGATAGGCGGAGTCGGGGACTTGGCGCAGCGCGCCGCTACCGTAGAGGGTGTTTTTACTGTCGGACAAAAAAAGGAAATTCTGCCTGACCGCGTCTGGAGTCGCGTACATAGGAGTCTGAGATCTGAGAGTTGAGGTTACATCTTGTCTACTACCACATACCATGACCGGTAACGACGGGTTATGTATCAAAGAGAACAATGCACCTAATCCACAACGGCCCCTCAAGGTCCCGGCCCGTCCCAATAGCACGAGCTGCAATTTCATTCCATGGTCATAGCAGCACACAACGAATGCCGATTACCACGCGCAAAACGTCGATTATATGGGCACGCTGCCCCCGGGGTGCATGTCCATAATTTCATAGGTTCGTTCGTTTTTTGCTTGTTTCATCGATCGCAATAAACTCGGAAGTGTCGCCCACAAAATCCGTTTGAAGGCTTGCCTTGAATTCTTCCCGTTGTTGCTCGTTTCGCTCTGCGGCCAGCTTTCGGAGTATCTTTCGGGTGAGCCCAGCATCCCGCAGGTTCCGAGAGAGCGCAGATGGCGAGATCGTGATACCATGCTTGACACCTAGCCAGGTACAAGCTTCGTCAAGGAAGAGGTCAGAGTCTTCAGCGAACAGTGTCTCAAGCGCTGTCAAGACAGCTCTTGTGAGCAGCCGGACACGTCCGACAAAAGGTGAGGAGTGGTCGGTTAACACTACCGTGCTGTTCGAAGATCCGACGCCGCATCGGTAGCAACTTCGCGTTGAAACTTGAAGGAATTGACAGATATCGTCGACAGACCAACCAAGGCCCCAGAGGTCGAGCGCACATTCCTTGATGTCGTCGCTAATCTTTCTGTTGACCATGGCTGCAGAAAGGGCAGATCTTGGGCGTTGAGCGTCGTCCTTGAGGCAGCATGAATTTCCTTTTTGGACGACGAAAAAAAAAATCACACGATTGACATTAGTTTTGCACAGTAGTGCCAATTCAGTTTTTGGCTTGCGGACTTACTAGCCTATCTCGGAACCAAGGTGGTACTACTATGTCCAACACCATTCTCACGAACACATGTGTCTGCGGTCGTACCTTTACTGATCTTGGAGGTTTCACTAGGCACGAAAAAAGCTGCCGCAAGGGCAAGAAAAGATTATCCACCGCCCTCGCGAGGGCGAAGGAAGTCTACCATGTCAAAAAGGCAAGACTATCGCTCTCAAGACATGCCAGCGCCAATGAGGATTCGACTACTAGTGATTGCCAAGACAAGCAAGACTCAGAGGACGGCGGCGAAGCCAACGAGAATGTATTTCAACAGGCATGGTACCACTGAATTTTTTCTACATCATCTAAAATGCTGTGCAGGGCGTTCCCTCTTCTTCGTGCACGCATGGACCATCTCCAGTCAACATTAATGAAGCATGCAACTCAGACGTTGCTAACTGCGTTGAGGTATGTTCTGGCTTTGAACGAGCACCATCAACAACACTGACTATGTCTAGGATGATCTACCTCTGGCGCAACGTCGGTCTCGTAGACATCGCCGACTACCGGCTCGCTTTCGAGACACGTTACCTGAACCACTTCCGCCTCTCCCTCCTTCGGCGTTGGTCGTGGATCCTCCCCTGCCAACAGAACCAGAGCATCACCAATCATCGGACCATGCGAAACGGGCCCACTTAGGAACGATGACCACGCCATCCAGCTCATCTGCTTTGTCCACCTCCTTGTCCCGTCCGCTACTCAAAACCTTCAAAACACTGATGAATAAGTTCGGTCTATTCCGTGCTTATACTACTACTACGCAAACTCTTCCTTTGCACGATCCCAATGACCCATATTCGGTAGAACATATACTACAACCATCTCCCCACAGTACTCAGCATTCGAATACGAGCTCGAATCCATTCCGCCCTTACCCAAACGAGAATGCGATGCGTTTGGGCGACTGGTATTGGAATCAAGGGACCCAGAAATCGAGGGAGAATTTTAAACAGCTCCTTAGCATTATCGGGAACCCTGCGTTTAATGCTGCCGACTTGCGTGGAGTCGCATGGGATTCTATTGATAGGGAACTCGGGGATCATGATTCCGATGCGTGCTCTGACACCCCCGAGTGGTTGAATAGTGACCGCGGGTGGAAATCCTCTCCGATCACCATTTCCGTTCCCTTCCATAATCGCTCAGCCAACCCGGGGCCAAAGTCTTTCACTCTACAAGATTTCCATCACCGCCCTCTTGTTTCGATACTCAAAGAGAAGATCATGGATCCCGTCCAGGCGGCACACTTCCACTATGAACCATACGAATTGCTTTGGCATCCGCCTCATAGGAAGAGGGATGTAAGGGTGCACGGAGAGCTTTTCACCTCCAGCACGTTCCTTGATGCTCACAGGAAATTACAAGAATCCCCCCCGGAACCCGATTGTAACTTACCTCGAGTGGTCGCCGCGTTTATGTTTTGGTCAGACGCGACCCAACTCTCCACGTTCGGAAGCGCAAAACTTTGGCCACTGTACGTCTATTTTGGCAACGAATCAAAATATCGCCGCTGTCAACCATCAAGCAATTGCTGCTCCCATGCTGCTTATTTTCAGACGGTACGTGATCATAGTCAAGACACATCCTTTTATATATCTCACTAGTTTGTTACTGCAGCTCCCGGATGCCTTTAAAGATTTTGTTATTAACAACTCGGGAGGGAAAACTTTGAGTGATGTTCTCATGACTCATTGCCACCGAGAATTTTTCCACGAACAGTGGAAAGTTCTTCTGGATGAAGAGTTCATCAGGGCTTATAAACATGGTGTCGTTATCACCTGTTGTGACGGCTTGGAGCGCCGTTTTTACCCTCGAATTTTCACTTACTCGGCGGACTATCCGGAGAAGTTAGCTTTGAGATCACGTCATTTCAACCACTTCACTGATTTTTTCAACAGAATACTCATAGCATCCATACGCAACCTGGGCACCTGTCCTTGTCCTCGCTGCACGGTACCTTTGGCCATGGTTCCGAATCTCGCGACTGAGAAAGATATAGAAGATCGGCAGCTACTTGCCCGACATGACAATCTCGATCGTATCGAAGCAGTGCGGTTTGCACGAGATCTCATTTATGGTGATAATTATGCCATTACAACGCCTCAAGTCGAAGCCGTTCTGAAACCAGAATCACTGGTCCCGACATTGGTACGCGACCTTCTAATACAAGACTCCACAAATGTTTTACTATAGTGAATGCCGTCGTGCAGAACGCATTCTCGGAAAAGTTGTATCCTTTCGGTTTTGATCTTTTTGTCATGCTAGTGGTGGACCTCCTCCACGAGTTCGAGCTAGGGGTTTGGAAAGCCGTCTTCATGCATCTCCTTCGCATGCTTGAATGTCTGGAAGAGAGTAAGATACACGAGCTTGATCGCAGGTATGTTTCCTGTTTGGATGTATTTTATGCTATTCGCTCATACTCACGTTTAGATATCGCCAAGTCCCAACATTTGGGCGGGATACTATTCGCCGTTTCTCTCGAAATGCGTCGGAAATGAAGAGAGCTACAGCTCACGACTTTGAAGATCTCCTTCAGGTCAGTAATATGGACCTGCCAGTGTTCGGTTTAATCTGACAACCACCTCAGTGCGCCATGCCGGTCTTTGATGGATTATTCCCCGAACCACACAATTCATCTATATTGAAGCTTCTTTTTGTTCTTTCCCATTGGCATGGGCTCGCAAAGCTCCGCATGCATACTGACGAAACTTTGCAGATTTTGGACAACGTCACTATATCTCTTGGGGGAGAACTTCGTGCATTTAGTACTCAAACAAGTCCTGCTTTCCAGACCCGTGAATTGAGGCGTGAGGCTGCATGTCGCCAACGCCGCCAGCAACAGTCCCAGTCTCGTTCATCAGCTCAAGCGGGGTCTCGTCGACCAAAAACCTTCAATTTGCAAACATATAAGCTGCATGCCCTCGGCGACTATGTGTCCACCATCAAGAGGTACGGCACCACCGACTCCTATTCAACACAATTGGTGCGGAGTTCATTTGAGTCCGACATGTGCATTCTCATTTCTGTCCGTTTACAGGGAGAACGAGAACATCGTGTTGGAAAAGGAAGATTTCTTCGCACCAGTCGCAAAGATTTCGTCCGTCAACTTACTCAAATCGAAAGGCGCCAGTCACGCATACGACGGATTCGAGAGACAGTAGACAGTGATACTGTGCACCAGACGACACTGGAACCTCTACCTAAAGACCCCAGGGAACGTTACCAGGTCGGGAAATCACAAAATTACCCCGTGGATATCTCAGCTTTTTGCCGGCAAAATTCTGATGATCCAGCTGTTAAGGTGATTAGCCTTCTGACAGCATACTGTTTCGATGACATCAAATAATTTAGGACTTCGAGCTCAAACTCAAACACCATTTACTGCCTCGCATTGTAGAAATTCACGCAACAAGCTTGGCATCCGATGGCGATCCGAATCCGGCGCTTATGGCAGGGCTCAATGATGGCTTCGGTGCGCTGCCCGCCGATCCTGACCATGTCATACTCAAGAACAGTCGTATTTACCAACATCACGTCCTTCGAATCAACTACACGACATATGACGTACGTCGTGCTGATGACATTTTCAATCCGAAGACCGAGCACCGTGATATCATGCTGCTTCACCGCTTAGAGTCCGGGGAGGATCGCCATCGGTTCTGCTATGCCAGGATCATTGGGGTATACCATGCTAACGTTCAGTACATCGGGCCGAGGATGAGAGATTACCTCCCGCGGCGGATGGATTTCCTGCACGTGCGGTGGTTCGAGCGGGTACCGCAAGCAGACGTACATGGACTCGAGGCTTTGAAGTTTACGGAAATGGTCGACCCTGCTACTTTTGATTTCGTGGACCCTGCAAATGTATTGAGAGGTTGCCACCTCATACCCGCCTTCAAACACGGAACACCACTACAACGCGAACATGCCCCGATGTCGCCCGCTAGTATCGCCCGAGATTCGGAGGACTGGAATTACTACTATATCAACAGGTATGACAAGTCTGCTCGTCTGTGGCTCCCGGCTTACACTAGCGTTAAAGATTCGTTGATCGAGACATGCTTATGAGGTATCAATGGGGTCTTGGAGTCGGGCACACCTATTCTCACGTCCCGAGCTCCGACGACGAGAGCACATTTACTGCGACTGAAGATCGCCCACTGGCAGCTTCGCAAGTTTCATCTCATTCTCAAGATTCTGTAGGGGGAAATACTAGCAACCCCACTGTTGACCCCGAGTCGGATGATTTTGAACTTCCCCATTGGGATGATGAGGCAGAATTGGAGTTGGAAGTTGAACTGACCGATTCCTCTGAGGAAGAGGATGATATTCGAACGATGTATGCGTTGTATGATGATGGTGCTGACTCTGATTGAGCATGCAATTGTAACGAGTACATACTAATCTTGCAAAACATGGAGTCTGTACTACGACACTCCTAGAGTTCCGCTCGGACTCTGAGCTACTTTAGCGATTTGAATCTGACTCAGATGACTTGCGATTTGCATATACGGTAACGGGCGCCGGTCTTTTGTGACCAAATTGAATGAGTACCCAAATGTGGCACGCGGAGCATGAGTCCAGGCCGTACAGCTTTCAATCTGGTGTTTTCCCGGGCCTTCGGGCCTAGTAGTAGTCTGGTGACCAGCCCGTTCCAAAAGAGGAAATGCGTGGCCCGGCGGTATCCTGTGCGCTTCCTCCGCGTCTTCTCAGGCTCATCTTTGCCAAGACTCACCAACGACGGGAACGCCATCCTGCACGAGACCGACGTTGCTCATCCCGCAACTAAAATATGATCCAGCTCAGTCACATACAAGACGAGGAATTTTGCGATGACGAAACAGTACGTTTGTCTACGGTAGACTAAATGGTACCAACGTGATCATACTCCCCATGCGTTCTTTTGCGACAGCGACATACTCTACCTTTCCCTTACAGATCGTTCACCTTTTCCAAGAAGGGGTACGCGATCTCCTCCACGGCTCCTCAAAGGACATTTTGAATAAGACCGAAGGCAACCCCACCGTCGCCGTCGCGCGCAACGTCTACCTCCGCTGTTTTTTACGAGCGTGCGCGGGACAACTTCTATCTTGTCTGAGACTGCCCCGCCGAACGGCCACACTTCGACTCCCGTCACTCATTCAAGCTTCGCTTGCAGATTGATGCTGATGGCCATCTCGGTCGTGCCGCAGCCGGGAGCAAGGAGCGGGATGTGGGCACTCGATCTCCGTGCTCACGGAGGAGTCAGGGCCAAGCATGTGCTCGGGCAGCGTTCGTGAGGCGTTGACGGTGAAACGGGACATAAGGTCGTATGGGGCGTATGAGAGCGCCAGCGCCAAGGTGCGTGTCTGCCAGTATGCTCGTCGTTAACATCATTGTCGACTTTCAACGCAGATGTAAATACTTAAGAGGGTAACTGAGCTTCGTGGCGCTCATTGCAATTCACCTCTCAGAAGGGCAGGGGCTACTTGGTGCGAGCTATCTCGGTCATCGCAGATTTGTGTACTGACTTCTGTCACCAGGTGTCAGATAGTTCCTTGTAGTGTGTCGTAAGTTATCGTCTACGGTAGTTGATGTACCGAGGAAAGTATTGTTGCAATTGCTGACTGTGGTGGACTTACATTGACCTTCACCTTTAGGTCGCCCGGATCCCAGAGGGGATCAATGTTCGACATATGGTGGTCAGGCAGCCTAAGGCTTTCTATACATATAGGTCTTTGAAGCCTTGACCACAAGTCAAATAATGGGATTATTGTCACGCGCTATATCGGGCACTTGAACTTTCTGTGATGAACCGCGTGAGAGACCATTTTATTATTCGGCTGCCACAATTCGTCTCTAACATCGATATGGCCTTCAAAATCATGAAGCTGCTCACTCGTGCGTGGTGTCCTTTTCGCCTGAAGCGACTCCCCTGACATGGGCCTGACCAGACGTGTTACTCCCTCTCCCCCTCTTCTCCTTCCTCGCCTTCACTGCCTTCCGACTCCTTCTCCGCCAATCCCATGTAGAAAATGGCCTCCAAAGCCATATCTCTGCCGTATGCCATTCCGACCTCGCCCCGCACCCATATCGCCTGCAATACACCGGCAACCTCCAGGTCGACGAAATTCTTTGCGACATGGTCGTCTTCTTCCATGCCCTCATGGATGAAGTCTACTATCCCCTCCTTGCCGTCCTCTTTCCCGCCATCGGTATCATCACGCTAATCCCCTTGATCGAAGCCGCTCGCGACCGCCGCCCTCTCGTCCTCAGCGGGCCAACCCCCGTCGGCGTCCTCTTCCAGTTGTTCTCCATGGGCGTCATCATACCCATCTACTCCCTTCTCTTTGTCGTTACTGGCGCCGTTTCTATCCGGCCCAGTCACACCCCAAACCCACCGTCGAAAATCAGCCCAGCCAACGCTGGGTCCCTTCTCTTTGGATTATCCGTCGGCTACGTTCTCCCTACGGCCTTCATGCTCTATTCTGTCGACCCACCACTGACCGCCATCTGGCAAGGCTTTCCGTTCCTCGTCGCCCTTGCCACCCTCACATACAGACTCCTTCCATCTTTACTACCCAACGTACACTCGGGTCACTCTTCTGTTGTGGCCGCCCTCGCCTTCACCTTTTTCTGCTCTGCACTTCTCCATGCTCTCTACGTCTGGCCTCTCTTCCCTGACATCGAAGCCCTGCGAACGCTCTTCGTACCAATCAATATTGCGAACGTGATCAATCCGACAACAGTTTCCCTCTCAGACGGCGCGCACGAGTTCATCAAGTGGGACATCATTTTCGCCATGAGCTCGATGATGCTCGCGACACTTTGGATGGCCGACGGGGTGCTCAGCTTCGTCGGGATCTTTGTATGGCATGGCATTGCGACGATCGCGTTCGGTCCGGCGGCAGCGATTGCTGGGGTGTTCATGTGGCGGGAAAGACGACTCAACGGGCAGAGTCACGCATTGCTGAAAAAGGCAGGCTCGCGAAAGACGGAATGACGGTGTCTATAGAGTTTTCAGCCCGCCCCCTTTGCTGCGTTGTAGCGAAAATAAACTGACGATGACAGGCGGATTGATGCCGGAGATACGTTGGTCAATTTTGTGTGTCCTGACTGAAATTCAAGGATCAACATATCACACGCCCTGACTGCCCTTCCAGGATACCCCGTTCAATGAAAAACCCACCACAAATACTATTCTTGAGTGATCACAGTGAGTTGTTACCTTTCCCTTTGCTCGTGATGTTGCAGGCGATGTGCAGAACACACAAGTTTTTTATTGGTGGAGAAGGCACACCCCCGGCGTTTTTTCATCGTGACCGATGGTATCTCACGTCTTGTTGGGATGAACTCTTGACCTTACGTCTCCGAGCTTCCTACTAATAAGTGTTGGCGAAGGGACCCTCAATGCCTGTGGGTGTATAATACCACAAGAGCACTTACTCTGCTCAACACGGCAGACTAGCACTCAGATGAGTGGGGTGTAGAAAAAGGTAGGCATAAGGCATAGATAAAGGTAGGCATAGATAAAGGTAGGCATAGTAAAGGTAGGCATAAAAAAGGTAGGCATAGGGGTCGTAGAAGGTCGTGAAGGGGTCGTAAAAAGTCGTAAAAAGTCGTGAAGGTCGTAACAGGTCGTAAAGGGGTCGTAACAGGTCGTAACAGGTCGTAAAGGGGTCGTGAAGGGGTCGTAAAAAAAGTCGTAAAAAGGTCGTAAGAGTCGCATTATTTCTTCCGACCGTATACTGGCACAAGGCTCGTAGGTGAGGTCGGTCTCTGGTGTTGCCGCATTGTCCAAATCTCGTAGTTTAGCCGAGGGTGCGGCTAAACGCTTTGGGCGACCGCCAATTGGTTTTTCAGCTTCGCGTCCAAGCGAGCGCATGCTGGCGGAACTGAGAGAAATTTTAATGAAGTGGCTGTGAGAGCTTTATAGGCCCTCGCTGTTGGCAAAAAAAAGGCAAGTCGATCCTGTCGTAGTAGCCGTCATGGCATCCGCTGTTACTGTTTGCCTGCAACTAGTACCCCCTGGAATGACGCATAATAGCGCCCCGACTAATCTGTATTGTGGTAAGTCAACCTTTGTCGTTCTCTGTTTGCCAGTGAATGCACAAGTGAATGCATTCCAGTACTTCCGGCGTCCGCAACGCGTCATGCATCATGATGGACAACCAGGCACGTGGAAAGTTGACTGTCATCGTCTCATCGATTCTCTAAGACGGTGACATCATATCGGACGTTGACGCATATAAAAGGCCAACCATTTCGACCTCGTCCCTCAGTTCCTTCTCCCATTCCCTCTCGCCGATCTGCTCTCTACTCTCTGCCTCGTCCTCCTTCTTGCTCATCGATGGACACGGCGGCGGGCGGCCTGGTTCACGCTTCCTTCCCGCCCGTAGGCGACCTCGATCGATATATGCGGCGCCTCGTCCGTTGTTAGCTCGGATGGCGGCTCATGCAACGACACGACCAACGACCACGATATTCCAAGTTGAGGGTCGCTGGAATTTCCGGTGTAGAGCTCGTTCAGCGCACAGAGGTGGACTCACATGGGACGACAAATCATGAACTCACTGCCAAGCCGGAATGGTATTAAGGTCGACGACAAGAGACCTGACGTTAGGCTCGACGCGAGGCCGACGCTAGTATCCGCGAAAACGAGCTCCTTCAAGAGGAGCTGGCAGTTATTCAGGCAACGCTCCCTGATAAAGTTGGTAGCCATGCCTGTGGACGTCTCTAGCGGCTGCCGCCCAGACTGGGCAGGAAGCGCGAAAGGCACGAATTCTCTCCACTCTCGCTCAACGTACGGAGGCTGGAAAGATGACAAACGGTAGTGTTCATCCTGCGCATCGTGAAGTTGAGGCATGGCTAATTCAACGTCCACACCAGAATGAGAAACACGGTGTTCACACCTTCCGTTGTCGCTATAAACTGGGCATGCTCTAAGGTTGTTCAACACATGCTCGCGGCTTCAACTTCATCGGGTGGCTCAACGATTTCACTTTCGAAACATAGTACGTGCGCTTTCCTTTCAATAACAGCCCTGCACGGTCTAATGCGACATACTGCAGGAGTAACTGAAGATACGATGGTCAAGAAATCCAAGACTACCAAGGAATCTCCTTCCACTGCTCGCCCCAACGATACCCGGCCTGCGCCAACAACTTGAAGATACCCGCGAACCCCACGATACCCCTTACCTAGATACCCATGGGACGCACGATACCCCCCACCAATGGCAGCAGTGAAGAGATTAAGCCATGCGACAACTCGACGAAGACGTTCCAATATACCCAACCATCCGATCTTGTGCCGGATGGACCTCGGACGTCAGGGACAATCCCGTTACGACTAGTCAGAAGACGGCCCAGCTCCGACGCTGGGTTAGCTTCAACAAGGACTCTGCGATAAGCCTGGCAAGTTTTTGGCAGAGATGACTTCTCGCTTCTAGTAGTGTTACGAAGCATGTGGCTGTAGTGATGGTAGCTCATCCAACGGTGAGCTCTTCGGTGATGATGACGTCGTTAGCTATCACTAACCGGCCTCGCGTTACTCGACAGGAGTCAATACATTTGGCCGTCTACCCGGGGGGTCTCTGATCCAGACGGACCAACCAAAGACTATCGAGATGGCTGCCATCGCCAAGTCCCAAGCTTCTTCTCCCGAATCTTTAGGTAAGTAGTGTGGCGCTCATCTTCGTTCATTGTCCCTTGTCTGACGGAGTGCCAGTACTTCGTGTATTTCAAAAGCAATCACGCCGCGTTTTTGCGGCATCCGCTTGTTCGACGCAATCCTGGACGACAACTGTCTGGATCACGACCACACTTTCTCTGCGGTGGCATCCATCCCTAGAGTGGGTTTACATCTCTTCATTTGGTATATCCCGCGTACTAACAATACCATCCTGTGATCAGCCGTGAAGGGAAGGGGCAAGTATAATAACTTGCAATCATAATGGGCGTCAAGCTCTCGAGAAGCTCTCTGTAATCTACAGGTAAGCGATGCCTTGCCTGGTTTTTTTTCGGGCTAACAAGTGTTAGTGGCGAAACGGACTGAGCACGAGGTCTCGTCTACCGCATTGTCATCGCTCCTGCGCTCGATGCAGCGATACAGGCAGTGCAGCAAAACTTGACTTTGATGCCATGTCCCAAGTGTCTCGCCGTGGATCTCAGCTTTCAAACCACAGTGTTCATTTTTCAACGTCAGTAGTTCTTCGTTTCCATTCGTGATCCATGTGGTGACAATGGCATATTCAGCTGCGGTACCATCGCAAGTGCAAAGCCTCTACGTGCACCTGACGAGGAGCTCGATGGAGAAACCCTTGCGAGTATTGTAGGTCAAGTTACTGGTCACTTTGGTCGATCTTTTAAGTTAGCACGTCCTTGATCCCGTGACGAGCGCCACTCCCCATCTAAAGCGTCCTATCGTATTCAAGGAGATTGTGGATCGGACGGCAAGTGTGCGTCCTTTATGGTCGTCCTACAGTGAATTGATCAGGAATTGGCGCCGCTACGATTATGTAAATTTGAACTCTATCAGGCGAGCTTCCCCACATTCGAGTCTGTACGATCAGTGCAACATGTCCATTCCTCGAGAACGACACCCAGAATACTGCTCTCATAACGGAACAGTCCATTTCTTGGTGGGATTCGAACTACAAACTCTATTTCGTTACGGTCCCCAGTGCTTACGATCATATCAGACGATTTCAACCATGTGGATCCGTCCATCTTGGATTTTGCTTCTCTTGCCGGGGCCATCACCCATGGTATGTGGTCAAGCGCTGTTATACGACGTTATGTCGAGGACATTGTTACCGAATGCAATCCAGACAGAGTAATCGCGTAAGACACCTGCCATGTGGTCTTAGTTGAGTTCGTACTTACACATTTATAGATACGATGTTTCGTTCGTCAGTATGGTGCTGCCAGGGAGATAAATCAACGGTCAAGATGCGCCACATCGGCATGCGGGGTGGTAACGTGGTTGCCAAGGTGGAGACATTCAACCAGTAAGATGAAAAGTTTTTTGAGCGCACCGCAGAGATTGCTCAGGCTACGATAGTATATGTGTTCACACAAAGATCACAGGAACCAGGAACGGGCATGGACTATCCAATACCAATACCCTCGCCTGTGGCCCATGCGGTCTGGGACGACGCCGATGCCCACCTTGCAGCTTACGGGTTCCCCATTATCTTGATCGTGAATCCGAAGGAGAAAAATATCCTTCGCACACCCTCACGTACACTTTAGGCCACCCCAACGGCCTTAATGCACCGCGCCGTCGAACACGATGCCCATAACAGGTCCTGTATCTCACGCGACGAGCATTCTGCTTGAAATCGCTAATCACAATGTCGAGGTAGGTGCGCAACATGCAGTGTGCAAATTTTTCAACGAATCGTTTCAGGATCAACAATATGTTTGTGCGTGAGAGTTGGTTGCATTGCAGACGATGAGGAATGTCTTGAATTATTTGAAGGTCCAGGGGATCGGCATTGCCGAGGTACGTATGTTCTCTCAGGACGGTATAAAGGATCGTTTAATTTAGCATATGCAACTCACGAAGACCTTCACTATATAAAAGGTGAAGGAAATGTTGGGCGACATTCTCTCGGAATCATTCGAGCGCGCCAAAGAGCCTCAGCAGCACGACTCGGAAGGACCCATTGTCTCGAACGAAGCTTCGCAACAATTCCGAGTCCTCTTCTTGGCATCGACGTACCTTTTTTTTGCACTCTAGATCCTTTGGGCAGGTGTCATGCCATTTCAGGGCGTATGAGTTCAGCTCGAGCTCCTGAACTGCGCAGTATTGATCAAGCCTGTGTCAGACTTGTCCAAGAAGATGAATTCCTCCCTGCTCAATCCCGATATGTTAGTGGGGAAATACATTCGTCGCCAAACCATTCATTGTCACTAAGGAATACACGCAGCTAATTCACGATCAAACGTCTTCGCCTTGTTTGGACAAAGTGCCACCATTGCTTATGCACACATGCTGCTCCTCCGGGTAGATGTAGACTCCGCTTGTTCTCCATCATCTCTCTTGTCATGTCGATACTTACTGCTCGACGTCTGAACGACCTTCCTCACAAGATCCACACCACATCGTCCATCCTTGACCTCACGTCGTCACTTTTGATGGCCAATCCTTTTCTCCTGGCACCTTCTTCCGCCATCCTACTCATAATATTACTCGCCTCGATCCCTTTCATCCCGCTCATTTTCCGTCTCTTATCAGCGGTCTATTCAGAAATACAGAGAAGGGCCGCGCGGAATGTTCTTATGTGGCTCTGGAGCTGGGATGTTGTACCACCTGAGCGGGAGTCATCGGTGCGTGGTATTACGCCGAGTGGGTTGCTTCCTTTCGTCCACCTTCGCTACGTTTCCTCACATGTTTCGTTTTGCAGTCCGAGTCAAGCGCCACTTCCAACGGATCCACATATCATTCACGGTGCTATCCTTCGCTCCACTTATGCATCCCTGGGATCCATCGTCCTGACTGCACTCATGATGGCATGCGTTCGTTTGCTCACACTCCTAGCCACCGCATTACGTCTCCTGCCTTCATCCTTCCCGCTTGCTCTTCGACCCTGGTTTCAACCACTCACGATCGGCGTTGGTGTGGCAGTTGGCTACTTGGAAAGCGTGACCACGTTGCTCTGGTGTATACCGGCCTTGCTCTCCCTCCCTGGTTTCAGAGAGCGCGCGGGTTCAGACATGGGATCAGACAATCTCACTGAACGCGCTTGGACTTCTACATCCACCTCTGACCCTTCGTCAAACCCAACTACAGATGGACGCCTGGACCACCCCATAAATCTCACCAACGGAAGGCGCCATGGCTCGGACGAGACCCTCCCAGACCCTCTTCCCATAATCCCATACTGGTCCGCCAAACGTCATCTCACCTGCGGAAATCCCTCCCCGCAGTCTTCTGACTCGGCCAGGCTCTTCCCCTGGCGTGGTTCAGCACCCGGAAAACTCAAGACCGCCAACGCTGCTCTAGTCCTATGTCTCAATATAGATGTAGATCCTCCAGATATCATCAAAACCAACCCGTGTGCTGTCCTCGAGTGTTGGGTCGATCCACACACTATGCCATCCCACAAGGCCCTCGATGCCATCGGCACAAACCTCCAGCATCAGTTCGAGGGCCTCAGTCTCAAAATTCCTTACAAACCAATACTAGACCCTTCGTACGAGGACCTCCGTCGGTTCTGCCTTAATTTGCGCAAACAGGCAAAGGACGAGACCGTTTGTTTTTATTACAACGGCCACGGCGTGCCTAAGCCCACCCCAAGCGGCGAACTCTGGTGTTTCAACCGCAACTACACACAATATATCCCCGTCTCCCCCTCATGGAAGTACAAAGTTGGCTCGGATCTCCAGGCGTTTACATCTGGGACTGCTCCGCCGCCGGTAACCTTCTAACCAACTTCAACAACTTCGCAGAGCGCCGTGATCAAGAGGTGTTTACCACTCGCGGTGGCTATGTCGATGGCATGCAACCGTACATGAACTCTCTCCGGCTGGCAGCATGTCTTGCCCACGAGCAATTGCTCTCGTGTCCAGAACTTCCTGCCGATATATTCACGTCCTGTCTCACTTCCCCTATCGACATTGCCCTCCGATACTTCATTATGACCCATCAGCTGCCCAATAACATCACTCCAGATATGGTCATGCAACTACCCGGTGATCTCAAGGATCGGAGAACCCCTTTAGGCGAGCTCAACTGGATATTCATCGCCATTACAGATACTATCGCATGGACCACCTTCCCTCGAGATGTTTTCACCCGCTTATACCGCTCTGACCTTCTCATCGCGTCCCTGTTCCGCAATTTCCTCTTGGCAGAAAGGATCATGAAGAAT
>JBBPNF010000154.1:0-21141 GCA_038090755.1 Leccinum truebloodii | reverse complement strand
CTACTGTAGTCACTCGTTTGTCCTAGTCATTAGTAGACTTCATTCACTTCTTTTCGCATCTTTCTCTTCATACATCAGTCTCTCGACTTCTGTCTTTTCCACATGCCTATCCAAGTTAACCCCCATAGTGCATCAGGGAAACCGTCCCTCGGTTAATGTGGCATAATACTCCATATTCCTTTCTAATTTGTTCTACTTTGAATAATGTTGTGAATTACTCATATTATCAGGAATTATCAGCATTTGAAAACAGGTCATGGATAATTACTCATATTATCAGGAATTATCAGCATTCAAAAACAGGTCAAATTATTATACATAATTATACATATATTTCCTTGCATGTTCAATTATTTCAACTTATTTCAGTATCAAGACAAAACAAGTGTAGGAAAAAGTGTAACAAGTGTACAAAGCAAGTGTACAAAAAGCAAAGAAGAGTCTACAAAAAAGCGAAAAAGTGTAGGCCAAAGTGTACTAAGTCGACAAACAAAGTCTACAAAAAAAAGTCTACAAAAAGTGTAGGACACAGTGTAGCAAGTGTACAAAAATGCGAAAAAGTGTAGGACAGAGTGTACTAAGTGTACAGAAAAAGTGTACAAAAAAAGTGTACAAAAAGTGTAGGACAAAGTGTAGCAAGTGTACAAAAAAGCGAAAAAGTGTAAGGCAAAGTGTACACAAAAAAGTGTACAAAAAGTGTAGGACAAAGTGTAGTAAGCGTACAGAAAAGTGTACAAAAGTGTACCAAAAGGTAGACCAATGCTTTTGTCATGACACAGCCACTTTTTTTGTCGATGTTTCGCGGACCATTTCCTCTTATCTCATCCAGATTAGATCAGATTGATTAGATTGTTGCACCATCAGAATTACCTAAATAGGGGCTACAACTTTTGTTATGACACCAAACAGAAATAATGACTTTCCTTTTTTGGAAATAGATTTTCGCACCTAGAAGTGTACAAAAAGTGTACCTAGTGAAGTGTACCAAAAAAAGCGAAAAAGTGTAGAGCAAAGTGTAGTTACAAGTGTCACAAGTGTATAGACTTAGAGAGTTTTGAAGTATAAGTCCAAATTCCCACACTTGGTGTTGAAAAAAGCGGACATTAAAATTTTTATTTGTAACTATTTTTACACCCCACACTATATAAGCAACTCAGGTCGAAGATTTTGTTCCCACACTCTCTTTCTTTCCCACTTTCATCATCCACCACCACCCACCACCCACCACCCACCACATACCACTCACCACACATCACTTACTTATGTTTTATTACTGTTTTTATACTCGTCTCACTCACTTATGCTAATAAGTTGATCAAGTTAGATCTTATAATTCATTACTGACTTTGCTTGATAGCATCTAGGTAGACTTGGTAAGCTTTTCCTACACTTTTTTTTCGCTTTTTGTACACTTTGTACACTTTCTCCTTACTGACTTTACTTGATAGCATCTTGGTAGACTGTGGTACACTTGGTAAGCTCATTCCTACACTTTTTTTTTTTCACTTTTTGTACACTTTGTACACTTTCTCCTTACTGACTTTGTTTGATAGGATCTTGGTAGACTTTGGTAGACTTGGTAAGCTCATTCCTACACTTTTTTTCGCTTTTTGTACACTTTGTACACTTTCTCCTTACTGACTTTGCTTGATAGGATCTTGGTAGACTTTGGTAGACTTGGTAAGCTCATTCCTACACTTTTTTCGCTTTTTGTACACTTTGTACACTTTCTCCTACACTTTGTAGACTTTTTCTTCTACACTTTTATATACACTTGATAAACTTTTTCCTACTTCTTTTGTGTACACTTAGTACACTTTTTTCCTACACTTTTTCGCTATTTGGTACACTTTTTTTGGTACACTTTCTCTTACACTGTCTTACTTTTTTGTGTACACTGGGTGTTGTACACTAGTAGTATGACAAGCATGTACATTAGATGATGCTAAATGATTATCATTGTTTGTGTCATATGATTGTTATGTGAACATTGTTTGTGTTATGATTATTAATAATGTGAATCTCATACATGGATCATCTTCATAAATGATATGATATATTGTCCAGCATACTATGAACATCATTGTATATGTTGTGTAAACACAGTAAATGATACAGTTTTCATCCACAAATAGAGTAGATTATGAGATATACATCCGGAATTTATATAATTAAACAGATTGATTCAGGGGGCTATAAATTACGAGTTATTTTATATATTCCTGATAATATGCAGAATACTGATATTATCAGGAATTAGCAGGGATTATGAGTTATTAACCGGGGGTCAGTTTCCCTGATGCACGCCCATGTTGACGCGTGGGCTGACTTTATTGAGCGGTGCCAGGAACTATGCCCCTTGGAAAAGGAACGCAACGGGCTACGAAGGATGTTCCCTAGAGCCGTGGTAGGGCAGAACATCCTCATGGACGACTCGGACTCGCCATTGAAGCGCCCGACCCATCAATTCATCAGAGGATTCCTCCTCCTGGAATGCCTTGCTCCAGTGACATGAAGTGACTTCAATCGCATGGTGTGGCAACGGGAGCTTGTCCGCCTCCTCCTCGTACTGGGGCGATATCACGCCCTTTTGCACTGGGCTGAGGTGGCTCCCCTCATTGGCCATCAAACCCCTTGGTCCGGAGTATTCAGCAAGGAGGCCACCTTGGCTGAGATCGCTGCATACATCGCCGCGAACGGCGTCACGGCTCACAACACCGATGACGTGGTGCCTTGGGCCTGCCGTCTTGCTCGCGAAATGCTAGATCGCATTGAGACCTCGGGAGGATTTGAGAACCATGGCACGGCTGCCATCTACGTCCCAATGCAGGAGGACCTGCGACGCCCCATTGTCGATGAAGAGCTCAATCGCTTTCTCGAATGGTATGCGTCCGAGGCTGAATCACTCGGTACTCGACTCGAGGACATCTCCCCCCTTGCGTTCAATCACAACACTCCTGAATGCGACCGGATCATCGAGCGGTTCGGAGAAGTCGTCCTTCACTACGAGCTTCCTCTCACCCCGAGAGAAGGGAGTCAGCCCTTGGGTGACATCGACATCAGTATGGATGACGAGGATGGCCATCCTGATGATGCCGGGCGAATGTAATGTGCTGAGGAAATGTTAAATTCTTACTTCTTTCGCTTCAACTATTGCGCACATCTATTACCATTACTGAGGCATAACCCTCATTTACGTGTAACGAATACACGGGGCGTAACCCCCGATCTCTGCGATCTGCTGATGATTATATACCCTTTTTCATCTCATACCTTGATAAGAGTCATATGCCTCCTCTAGAAGGGGAGGGTGTAAGGGCTATGATTACTAATAGGACGTGCATAGGCATGCGCATGTGATCCGTATGATCACATGCGATTATCATTATTTCAACTCGCAGGTAAATCACATGCTCTTGTAATACGTAGTATATAAGTGGTGACCATCTGTAGGACGGTCGCTACGCTTTACCTTTTACACACCACATCAATACACAACATAATCGTTTGTTGGTGTGACTCAAGGCAAGAAGCGGCACCGAATCTTATACGCCACTCCTTGAGAGCACAGATTACTGCTAAAAGTTCTTTATCATAAATAGGGTAGTTCCACTCTGCGGCATTGAATGAATGTGAGACAAAGGCGCTGGGCCACCATAGTCCGTCTTCACACAAGACTGAGAGCACAGCTCCGATAGCGATGTCTGATGCGTCGGTCTCTATCCAGATCTCCTTGTCCTGATCAGGGTAAGCCAATAGGGGAGCTTCTTTGAACTTTCGCTTTAAGGCTTGGAACACTCGCTCCTGATTTTCGGCCCACACCCAGGACTGTTCCTTCCGGGTTAATAAGGTTAAGGGTTTACTGATGTTGGCGAATCCATCAATGAATCGCCGGTAATAGTTACATAGTCCGAGGAAGGACTGAACCTGCTTGACGGTCTTTGGTACCGGCCAGTCTGTGATCGCCTTGGTCTTGTCTCCTTGCATGTCGACCTCCTCTTTAGATACCACAATACCCAAATAATCCACCTTCTTTTGAAAGAAATGACACTTAGAAGGTTTTGTGAATCATTCTCCCAGAGACACTTCCCGAGAGAGACCGCCTGTAAAAATACATAGATCATCGAGATATTTTGCTACATTACGATGCATGTCATGAAATATGTCATTCATCATTGCTTGCAATGTGGACGGCGCATTGGTGTAACTGAAACTTTACATAACCATCGGTTCATAAGCTCCGAGCGGTGTAACGAAAGCACCTTTCCACTCATCACCGGCCTTCATCTGGACATTGTTATATCCCCACCACACAAGTCTAGCGTGGTGAACATGTCCACTCCTTTAAGCTGATCAATCAGCGTTGGGATTAGGGAATAGCGGGGGTATACCCTGGGGTATCTTGTAAAAATCATAAATTGATACCCCAGGGTATACCCCCAAGAGTATATACCCCAGGGTATCAAACATAACTTATCATCAGAATGATTTAAACACTAGTAGATGCATATTTGTATTTTGAGAAATATTAATTACCCCTAAGAGTATATACCCCTACTCTTGGTGGGGTATCGAGGGTATCGAGAGCTGATACCCCTACTCGTACTCGGACGATACCCCTACTCTGGATTTCGGAGGGTATCACATACCCTCGCTGTTCCCTAGCTAGTCATTGTTTAGGAGGTTACTACGCTGCAAGACGTTCCTGGTTTTGGAATGCACTCTTGATGCCCTTGATCAGAGGCCGCCAACCAAGGGAAACGGTGACCAGTGTAAAGTCATATTGATGCCAATGCTAATGGTCTCTATCTCATTGTATTGGCAAGAAAGGCCCAATGATTGTGGTTCGACAGCTGCGAAGTCTTCGAACCCAAAGCCGCATTCGGAGCTGGTTTGTGCAGCGAGCAGGGTTCTACTCGGGTTTCTTTCTTACAAAGCCTGTACGGTTTTGAGCGACTGCGACTGTGACTGTTGCACAGTTGCACATACAATAGACACAGACGTTCCCTTCCGGGCTGTTAATGTCGCTGTCTCATCAAAATGTCGTTGGTAGCAGTGTTCTTCACTCGTCGACATGCTGTACTCACTCCGGTTCATTTCTCAAGCAGGGGAGGAGGCATGAAGGGGGGCTGAAAACCGGATATCATGCATCAGACACGTTAGCACTTGCATTTGGGAAAGAATAACCAGACTCACTAAATTGGTGGTATAATGAAACAAGTGGAAAAGCCAAGAGAAGTGGAGCAAGTGCTAATATGGAGCGTACAGGACTCCATCTCTTAGTGTGGTGCGTGAGGTGATGCCCGCATGAAATCAATAATAATTGATTATTTCAAACCTGATCTGCAGCGACAGTCAACAAATGTGATGATCAGTTCTGACTTGGAACACAAGAGGGGTGACAAATTGATTTTCCCTTCACGATGATCAGTCCTTGCAGCATACTGAGCCTTGCTGCTTGCAGCAAAGTCAGTAGATGCCGATGGACCTCGTCGTGTTACATATACTGTATGTTGGATCCATTGATCATTCTATACATCCCCCCCTTTAACCGGTTTCATCTAGGGCACTTGGCAATTGTAAGGTTGACACATAGTAAAGGGGACGCGAAGGGCTACGTTAGTGAGGCAATCATCCTTGATCACCAACCTGGGTGGTGTTTATGAGTTCATACTCAAGCAGGTATGCAGCAGCTTGGTCGAGGATAGCTGGACAGTAGTATTGTTATAGGGCAAGGGCTGCTCAAACCGGAGATGGTGGACTTACCAGAGTGAGCAAAGGGCTCGTCAATAAAAGAGATGGTCTCTGTGGTACGATCTACACGGCGGCCGGTTTGGATCAACAGCGTGGACCTACTAGTACAGGACGCCATCATGTACCGCCTGACATCTCCCATGGCTACCAAAAAAATGTTATGACCCCAAGAATACTAAGAGAATACAGGAAACTAATGGCGAACAGAAAATTTCGAGCACGCATAACTGGGTTGGACTTGGTTCTTTGGGACAAAACTTGACAACTGAGAACGAGCTTGGACAACAGAACAATTACACTCACTTTGAATTGTCCTGCAAATCTCTGTAAGCGTGAGGGCGTGTCCGAGTCTAATGAGCGCAACGCATATATGCCTGATGAAGTTCTTGTCGCGCACGAGATATGCTATTGCTGCGTATTCTTCCGTGGTCACATTGTTGAAAATCTGGTACCCCTAATACCACGATGAGCTCTGAGTTAAAAAAATCCAATGGATTGAAGACAGATTGGTGGTATTGCAGCTGACATCGACGACGATGGACAACTTCCTCGGCATTGTTGGCGCGTTTAGCTGATTACAGTTGACAAATACGTCCACATCGAGGATTCAGGAAACAGCCTGCCTTTGGCTGTTTCTGCAAGGTCCCACTTGATGATGTCGTCCCTGTACGTGTGTGTCAAGTAAGTAAGCCATGGATGATGCGAAAAGGAGAAGAAGAAGATTGAATGCACTCGTCGAGACCAATCTTACGAAAGAGATCGACAGCACCGCGGAGCTAGTGCAGGGGGTAGTTCTCCTGGATCTATAGAAGTAAAAGTTAAAATATCAAAATCAGGTCAGTGCAGCATTCTCACCTATGTCATCTCCTGCTCCCTGAACAATTCTTCATCTTTTGGGGCTTCTCCAAGTCTCCTCCTCGATGGGCGCATCTCCCTCCTGCCCCATGCTCATCCAAAGGCTCCATCAGCACCGCCCAAATACGCTGGAGAATATCTACCTAACAGGGAGTAAGGGAAACAGTGGTGACGTGTTCTGTCGGGTAGCACACCTTGGGTCCAAAGAGTGGTGAAGTCGAAAAGTGACTTGGTACGCTTTTGTGAAACAAGCATTCGACTTGTTAGGATACTGATAGTCCGGAGATCCAGTCGTTCACTTCACAGAAGGCTGGATCACCTCCCAGAAAGACATGGTGTATGTTGGATCCGACGGAGAGATGTTAGCCCACAACACATGTGCCTTGTGGCAAGTATATAGGCAAGTCACATTCTGAGGTGTTCTGAGCATTCCATTGAGCCTAGTTTGGGTCCAGCGCACGCACAGGCTGGTAGCTCATCAGGAGGAGAAACCAGATCAGTACAATTAACATGATTGACAAGGGGAGCGCGACGGTGAACCAGCTTGCCCCGCTAACAGCTTATGATGATATAATGTATGGAAATGCAAGATTTCGATTGGCACTCCTGAGGAGATCTTTGGTAGTAAAGATTTACGTTACAATGAAGCATATTATTTAGAATTAAATTCCATAGGATCACAATGTCACGTGGCAAGATACTGATTGTTTGATTCAACTCCTCCAACAGATGTTTCCACTCTAGCAGGAGGATGGTTGAAGATTTATTGATTTTGAATGTGAGTTTGCAAAGCTGGATGAATATCTTACTTAGGGCACAGGTACATCAGACGTTCATCACATACCTTCACCAACGCTAACTTCACCGCTTACTAATCACTTCTTGTCTATTTCTTTCAAGTCCAACTAACATCAAACATCATGTAGACTGTCTCGGTGACCATGCTCTACTCTCCTCTCAATTTGACTGACGCAACTTCGAAGCACTCCAGACCCTTCCCAGCACCTGTCTCTTGCAGACAAATAAGATGAGGGTGCTGTTGCAGGGCCGCTGTAGAGCCCAGTATGGCTCTGTGTTCGTATCTCCTTCTTTTAACATGTTCCAGATCCCCTCCCCATCGTTTATACTCTATACCGGTCTGTCCTTACGTAGTTTGGTCTCCTATTTCGCAGTACTGCTAGTCCTGTAGTACCAGACTACTACTATACCGGCCGGCGAGCCCCGGTCTTCCCTTGTCCTTTCTTTTACTTTTGTTATCTTTTGTTTACATTTCAATATACCTACTTTAGACTCGCTAGACAGTCTCGGGATATGCCTGGGACTATAAAGACTTGTGTTTGAGTTTGGAAAATACATCTACGGATCCCACGCAGCTACTACGACTTTCTGATCGCACCTCCGCACCTCATAGCTCACTATGGAGCTGAGCTCGTCCTCACCATTCCTCTCATCGCCGACACTACCGGACTACCGCCAGTCACACTGGACTACGACCGGGCTGTCTTCAACACCTCCGGACTACCGTCGGACTGCTGTTCAACGCCTTCTCCCTGGTCGACGAAACCTTCTGAACTCCCTGGACCTCTATAGGGTCGAGCCTATCGCCAGGCAAACCCTTGACTACTACCTGCTAACACCTACTTAGCGGACTTGTTGTCTTTACACCGCAAGGTGTGTTTTCCAGCCACTTGGGGATCATCGGGCCATGTCTGTTTGCCCCCGATACCCCTTCACTGTGGTACTCACCGGGCTCTTGATGTCTCCAACATCGTCTGCTTCTCCCCACATCCCTCCTAGCACAGCAAAGGTTGTCTTGGCATCATTGTCACTAGGCCATTCCACTCAGTCATTTTAGTCTAGGTTAGGTGGCAATTTTTGTTTAACAGGCCAGGTTAAGAGGTAAAACAAATGTTAGTCTTGGTTAGGGATATTGGCAAAGCCAGATTTAGAAGTAACGGAGCAATTAGCAGTGGGAAAAATAAGAAAAAATGGGTGATGATCCATGGATGTCAATCATGGAAATATTTTCTTAGTCTGGGTTAGGAGGTAAAGATTGGTTAGTCCTGGTTAGAAGACAAATTATCTGGGTTAGGAATATCGGCGTTAGTAGCAGGCAAATTAATAGTTAGTCCAGGTTAGGAGGCAAATCAATGTTAGTCTGGATTAGGAATATCAGCAAAGTCATTATGGTTAGGATTTCTGCTTTGTTAGTTCTGGTTAGTGTGCTTGGTCATGCTTTGTTAGTATCTGGTTAGAATTAATCTGGTTATTGTGCTTGGTCAACACAGCCACAGTCTGTACAGGGTCTGTCTGTATAGGTCTGTAGTGTCTGTGGTATCTATGTACTCTGTACAATAATTACTAATCAATTACTAATTGACTAAAAAAAATGTCTGACACAGCCACCTGTCTGTACAGACTGTACAGGTCTATATAACAAGGGGCACTCTGTAGTCTCTATAAAGCAAAAAGGTTGTGACAACATCCCAACACAACACAACAATGACGGGATGCAACAATGCTGTCTTCATGCCATCTTTATCTTCATGCCACCACGACCATGACATGACGATGCCAACAATAACACACATTACGCACACATGCATGCCCCCTAACAATACATGCATATGTGCAGACAACAACGTGGCATGCTGGCAGCATCCACACAATGACAATGATGACGAGCTCTCTCCCTCTCTCACTCTCACCCCAGTGTGCCTTCGACAATAATAACGCAACGACACGAGGGCATGTCATGATGTAACATCAACAACACGATGTCAGTGAAACAATGGCAGCAATGACACAAGCTCCCTCATACGCAATGTCAACAAATGGTGTGTCACAATGCAACATGTGCCAAAAGGACCAGGATGAGAGTGATGAGGTGAAGGAAGCAACTTGCCTATAAGTTTTGAGGGAGAGTAGGAAGTTTTTTCCCTCAACATCATGAAAGGTGAGTACTTTTTTTACCTTTGCAACTTGGCTTATTGATAATAAACATCCACTAGCCCCACTGGATTTTATGTCTCCTCAAAAGAGGTAAGCAAACTCCACATTAAAAAATCCAAGCTAATGCATAAACCCTGCTATAGCTTAGAATATACTAGGGGCATAAACTCCCCCCTTGCTGATATAAGTAAGGTACTTTTTGCCCCTGACTATGCCAGTTTTCTAATCACCAACCAGTCAAATGCCAGCTCCAGCTCTCTCAAGCCCCTCTAGCAGCATCAAGGACTATTCTTTGGTTGATACTAGCGAGTGAAATTTATTCTCACTATGCTACTTAATAACCAGCTCAATTATTGGCTAGCTTCATCCACTCCAAGCCCAGTGATCTAGAAAAAGGTAAGTTGAATTTATTCACATAAAATGAACTTGAAGTATATATAATAGAATTAGGAGCTGAAGCTGCTATATCCACCTCCACCCTGCCATCAGCACTCCCTCCCTTAGATGCACTGGCATAAGCACAGTGGCTCCCACTGGGGAGTCATTTAAGCAATCCAGTGCGCTCAAAGAATTCCTCAAAATCTTGCAGAATCTCGGAAAGGGAAATCTTCTGTAGCATGTTCCAAAACAGCGCAAAGACTGCACTAGATTTTGAATCTATCCTCAACCAAGTCTTCAGGGAGGCACCCTCAATACAAACTTGCGGGATCTGCTAACTGAATTCACAATTCAGTGCAATCTTGCCAGAGAAATTAAAATTCCTCATCCGCACACTGCGCTTTTGTGCAATGACTTCCAGACTACAACACCATCAACCCAGCCTGCTTTCATTCCATGAAAATAGTTTCCCATCTCTTCAGGACCCTCTTGCTCTCGTATCAACCTTTGAAAGCCCTGTCAGAGAATAAGGCTCCAGGAGTTCCAGGAGGGAGAGAGTACTGGCAGGGATCCCGCAAACTCCAGCTGCTTGGTCCGACCGCTCGACAAGAGCTGCCCTCAAGACTCTTGCCTCCAGCTTTCCCACCTGGTTCCATGCTTTGAACAGTGTTCCAATGAAGTGTCAGATAGTCAGGGTTTTGCAACCACTGATCGCAGTCCATTCGATGAACTGGAAAAAGAGGTAAGAGGTTTTTTGCACTGGAGGGCACTGGATGCTTTCCATTACACCAGGTAGCCAGTTTCAAGGCTATGACAGACCAAAAATAAGGTTTGTTGCAAGTAGCTTGGGGAAGGTGATAAGTGAAGGAAGCTTGTGGGGGCGGGATAACCACTAAAAGGGACTTGTAGGTCACACTGGAGTCCACTGTGAGTAACCAAGGTAAACACACTCTATCTTTCTGATCGTCACAAGTGGCTTGGAAAATGGCAGACCTGGAATCTACTTAACCTTTTCATCTTGACTAATCATAGTGATCGCACCAAGTTACTTGCATATTCTCCACGTTCCATTAACAAGCAAAGTGCTCTGCAAGGTACATTCTGTTGAAACAATCAGAGTTAGATTGTTTAGTCATGGCAGACCTGGAATCTACTCAACCTTTTCATCTTGACCAATCATAGTGATTGCGCCAAGTTACTTGCATATTCTCCACGTTCCATTAACAAGCAAAGTGCTCTGCAAGGTACGTTCTGTTGAAACAATCAGAGTTAGATTGTTTAGTCAATAGTCTAGAACTTACTTCTAGACTATTCTTTCATTTTCTATGATGACTCCTATCTCATTACTTTGCTTATTGATCAGCTTACTGATTATGACTCAGATATGACTCAGTGCTTACATATCATGTATAGAGTCTTATACACTATTGGCTAGACTCTTACAGAATATTCCACCACATTCTATATACCATAACATGTACAAACAAGTCATGTAGTATATAAGATGGATCCAGATGTCCATTCAATCCAAGTTGTTTTTCATATACTTCTTTCATACTCTCATCAAACAACTCTCTACTACTCTCAAGTTACTTCATTCAATCCATTCACACATTCCTAGTAAGTTTCCTACTAGAGTCATTCCCTATTATCTTTTCCTCTCTGGTTCTATACTTGAACTCCTCAGCTGCACACATAGAAATGTATATCTTCTATACGTTCACAAACTCCTATTGGTCACGCTCGCGACTGTGTCTAACTTAAATTTTTACCCCCATAAATGTCACTGCTCTCAAGGAAGACATATAGGCTTACTTCATGCTCTCTGCACACCTCAACTGCACGCACACCAACTCTAAAAGTGTGGAGAAAAGTGTTGGCGGACCTTCTTTTCGCATTGAGGATTCAGTCAACAACACCATGAATGAGGTGTGCACCTTGGGACTTCCCATGATCCCTCTTTTATACTCACATATAACCCCAAGAACTTCAGGCTGTTGCCAAAAAGCATCCCAGACTTGACAACAGCCACTTGATCCATTGAAACAAAACATCTATGCCATTAAGGCCACATAACTTTCCAAATATGAGAAAATTGATAGAGTCATGAAGACCCCACCTTTGATGACCAAAGGGAAGAATGGTGGTAAGGATGACAAGAAGAAGAAACACTGTCAGGGTAATGGTCCACATAAATCTCAAAATCTAAAACAATAAATCATTCAAGAGTACTGGATATACATGATATTAGTTATGACATTGGTCACCTGATCCATACCAAAGTCAAACAAATGATGTTCAAGTTAGCAAAGTACTTTGGTAAATTCATTTACCTGGTCATTGACAATAATAAACTCAACAAATTTTTTTTGCAGAGTTTCTTCATTTACCTGGTCATCAACAACAATAAACTCAACAAATTTTTTTTGCAGAGTTTCCAAAGAGTATTCTGGAAGATTTGCACCATTGTTGGTCCTAGGTTGCACTCTGATAGGCACTTTGTCACCTTCTCCAGGGGGAGGCGAGGGCGAAGGTGGTAGCTTGTCAATCACAGCATCAGGCTGGCTGAGTTCTTGTTGAAGAGTGTTATATATATAGCCCTGGTCCAAGGAAGCCTTGATTAACTGAGCACGTAAAGGCCACTTACACTCTTCCATTCCAGGACTAGAGTCCGGACATACCGCCACTTGGACTAAGGTCAGGTGACCTACCCCTCAGCCCTCATCCTCAATGTCACTACATGACCATGGTGTCACCACTGTCATTCCATTGCTAATCACTCCCTTGTATCATTATGTAGACATTATGTCACTTAGAATGTATGTAGGTAACACCTCATGTAGTCCACCTGTATGTAGAATAGTCCTATTGTATAAATACTCAAGTCGGTCATAGCTGGTGGACCCACTTAGTCACTATGAATTGGTGAAAAGGACAAAAACGGTGCTGCTTGGGTCCAAAATGAGCTAAAAAAGCGATGAGGACTAGAGGGCCATGAATGGCCCACTCCCCCTCAATTGGAGCTCCTTCTTAATGGTCATTTCTGAATTGGCAACGAAAGAGACATTGCCTTGAGGAAACTCATGGACAAAAAGCAAGGATCAAAAGAATGAACCCAGGTCTTCCTGATGACCTGGCTTGCTCTCTATGATCAGGCCAAATGCGACCCTATGATGGATATCGCCCTCCTCAAAAGGAATAGCCGACAGGAGATCATTAAACATATGTTCTTCCAAGGGAAAAATCATGCAAAAATATGCGAATGCCATAGAAGCTTTTGAAACCCACTCCTCCACCTTCCAACGTCGAGATCCCAATGCAATGGACATCAACGCCACTGTAACTACCACTGATGTTCAGAAGACATCTCTGGGATGTTACAATTGTGGAACTAACGGACATTGGGCGAAGGAATGCAACAAACCATTGACAAGATGTAAAGAGTGTGGATTCTCTAGAGGCGAACATAGAAAGGAATGTCTGAAATTCAAGTCCAAGAACGTGCAGACCACAGAAGGAACTGCTTCAACAAACCAACAAACCCCATGATTGCCTAACTGGGAAAAGGCAATACAAGGAATGGACTTGAAGGCTGCACAAGCCTATTTTTGTGATCTCGATGTGACTCAGGGAAAAGAGTGAGGGAGATCATATCGGGTATGACATCTTCCCCTCCTATATAAAACAAAAAAATAGTTTACTTTCGGACTACCATACTTGATACCTAGATAGTGCTAGTACAAATTCTGTTTCTCCTTCTCAATCTTGCTCTTCTTTGTCTTCTTTTAATCATTTTAATGTATTAGATAGTAATGTTTCTCCTGATTCTTTGTCATCTCGAAGGGAAGGGAGGCTTAATTTGGCTTATAAAGAAAATAAAAATAGTTCCCCCCCTCAGATCCCAACTGAGCGGAAAGTCCATACAATGCGCCCACTTAGGGAACTAGTCCTAAAAATAGACATAATTACAAAAACCAAAAACATCAAAGTAGCTGCACTCCTAGACAGTGGAGCAAATGGAGTTTTCATAGACACTGATTGGGCCAAGTCCCAATGTATATACCCTTGAAACCCCTCGAACTTGTTGTACTGGTTTACAACATGGATGGCACAATCAACTCGGCAGGAGGCATTGCCTATACCACTCAGTGGATCTGATCATAGACTTTTAAGGACATTGCGAGAAAATTACAGCTGATGTGACCAACCTAGGACACAATCAAATGATCCTGGGATATACCTGGCTATGAGAACATAATCCTTTGATTGACTGGGTACAAGGGACAGTCAAATTAAATCAATGTCCTACTTCTTGCCGAGCGTTGAATGCAATCTATGAATCTTGATTAGATGAATCTGAGATTGACCATTCCTATAGAGTTCAAGGATTAAGAAAAGAACCTTCTGATGGAATAGAACCTGAAGAAGCCTTCAAATGAATGCCTGAGGCATTTCATGACTATCTGGATGTCTTCTTGAAGAAGGCTAGTGAATACATGCCCGAAAATAAAACATGGGATCATGCCATAGATCTGAAACCAGATTTCAAACCAAAAAAGGGTAAATTAATTTCCCTAAACCTTGTAGAGCAAGATGAAGTCAAAGCCTTCGTTGACGACCAACTGAGCAAAAAATTACATCAGACCTTCTAACCAGATACTAACAAAGCTTGTCCAGGCATACTAACCAGACATAACAAAGCATGAATCCTAACCAGACACTAACCAAGCTTGTCCAGGCACACTAACCAGATATAACAAAGCATGAATCCTAACCAGGCATAACAAAGCATGACAAGGCATACTAACCAGACATAACAAGGCATGACCCCCTATCTGGGTTAGGGATAAGTATCAGGCAAATAAATAGTTAGTCCAGGTTAGGAGGCAACACAATGTTAGGCTGGGTTAGGGATATCGGTGTTAGTATCAGGCAAATCAATAGTCAGTCCAAGTTAGGAGGCAACACAATGTTAGGCTGGGTTAGGGATATCGGCGTTAGTATCAGGCAAATCAATAGGTAGTCCAGGTTGGGAGGCAAATCAATGTTAGTCTGGATTAGGAATATCAGCAAAGTCATTATGGTTAGGATTTCTGCTTTGTTAGTTCTGGTTAGTGTGCTTGGTCATGCTTGGTTAGTATCTGGTTAGAATTAATCTGGTTAGTGTGCTTGGTCAACACAGCCACAGTCTATACAGGGTCTGTCTGTGCAGGCCTGTAGTGTCTGTAGTGTCTGTGTACTCTGTGCAATGATTACTAATCAATTACTAATCGACCAAAAAAATATCTGACACAGCCACCTGTCTGTACAGACTATACAGGTCTAACAAGCTGTGCTCTATAAGCTCTATAAAGTAAAAAGGTCGTTTTGCTGATGTCATTTGTGAAGTGGGCCGATGCACTGGAGTCCAGTAACCAGGAGTCCAATGGAGGTCCATGGTGTTCATGTGCTCGCTCTTTTCCTTTACCATTGGTGTTCTCACATTTATCACACATGGTGAACTTCAGAGTTGTAGGAATGTCCATTTGGCTAGCTACTACAACTGACGTACAGGAACAAAAAGTATATACTGTCTGTGGCGATGAAGACCGCACAACAGTGTCAGTGTAGGCCGGACTAAAAGAGCTAGTGGCACACCATTCGTCCGCAGCAGGGTAAATCCGCATGAGGTATTCATCCTTGTCTTCTCCGAGGGAAACAGCATTGTTGTCGACCTCCATGATGGACTTAGCCAGCACAATGCGCTGTGTCTCTTCAAGCCTGTCGATGAGACAGCAAGAGGACGGAGTATCGCCGGTCCAGTGGACATGGTGGGAGGAAGTCCAGTCGAGGGTACAGACTGTCTTGAACGTCGGAGTGATGTCGAGGTGGCGGGCGAGGCTGATTGCAGCGGGGGTCTGCGGGAAGGCAGGAGGGCCGAAGTATTGCGAGCCAGCGGTGTTAGTGCTACAGCGAGGATTGACGGCCGGAGATGTGAAGGCGGAGGAAGCGGGGGTTTTTGATGAACATCTATTACCTCGCTGCCCCAAGGCAGCACCTCATTGACCAGTTGGTCGCAACCCAACTGGTACAAACCCTCCTGACCATGGTCGCCCCGCTTCGCCTGACTCTCCTGACTCAGACAGCGATGATCAACAATGTTCCCCTCTTGGTGATGCTCCTGCTAGGATCCCACCTCGAGATTGTGTATCACCTGCACCCAGTTCGCCCCTTTCCAGTCCTCTTCCTTTGGAGCCTCTTTGCACCCCAGAACAATCTCCTCGTCCATTATCACCTCCACCTGGCCCTTGCCATTCTCACAGAGAAAGATGACCCCCACTTCGCCGTGGCAATGTCTACGGAGAAAGACGACACCCTGGGGCTCAATCAACTTCGCAATCTGGAGGATGAGATGCTCTGGGGCGCACCTGAAGATGATGGTCATGAACAACCTATCTCTGGTGGACTACCTCCATCCCTGACTCCTTCGGAGGATGATGTTGACCGCCTCACTAGGGAAGGGGGAGACAATTTGGTCACGTACCTAACGTCAAAAGCAATCCAACCCAATTACCACGACTGGAAATATAAAGACACGCTAAAGCTCCCCGCCAAAGAGCAAAAACTCTGGCATGAGGCTTGCCTCAAAGAGTTACAAATACTCAAAGACTGAGAGGTCTATAAAGTAGTCCCATGACCAGCAGACCGGAAAGTAATCCGTAATTGCTGGGTCTTTGACGTCAAATCCAATGGTCGTAAATGAGCCCGCTTGGTAGCCAAAGGCTTTTCCCAGGTTGAGGGTCTCAACTTTGACCAGATATTCTCACCAGTAGTATGATTTGAGACGGTGTGGGCCATGCTCGCTCTCTCCACCCTAGAGAAGTGGCATCTCACAGGACTAGATGTCCAATCTGCATACCTCTACAGGAAACTAGAAGAAGAGATCTACATGGGATTTCCAGAAGGGTTCACGCCATCCAACACAAAAGGCAAGGTCCTCTGACTACCTGCGCCCTATATGGCTTAAAACAAGCTGGCTTAACCTGGTGGCGCGCATTAGACCAGTTGATGAAAGACCTAGGCTCAGTTGAGCACCTTAAATCAGATGCTGGCCTCTTCATCTATTGCAATGGTGACAACCTTCAAGTGATAGCAATAATCTATGTCGATGATGCCCTCTTTTGCGGACCAAACAAAGCTTTTGTAGAGAAGCTAAAGGCCATGTTCATGAAAAGATGGGAATGCCGAGACCTCGGTGAACCATCTGAGTTCTTAAAGATGAGAATAAAGTGTGACAGTCAGAAACTATATCTAGACCAATCCACCTATCTCGAGACGATACTGGAACATTTTGATGTTACCAACTCATGTATCACTTGTACTCCTCTCCCCTCAAGATACTATCCCAACAGGAATACATCCCCTGTAAACCCAGAAATCTGTCTGAGGTTCCAAACGGTGATAGGATTACTCATGTACCTAATGATTGGTACAAGGCCCGATATAGCCTACACAGTCACCCAACTGGCTAGACAGGCTGCAAATCCATCCCAGGATTACCTAGACAAAGCATACTACATATGCAGATACCTACTTGGTACGCGTTAGTATTCGCTAGTCTACATTGGTGAAAATGGAAAAGGCATTATTGCATGCACCGACTCTGATTGGGGTCAAGATGTCCAAACAGGACACTCGCAGACAGGTTTTTACCTGAAACTTGCGGAAGGGGTTTTCCTATGGAATTGCCATCTCCAGAAAACCACTGCCCTCTCCTCTACTGAGGCAGAATACATGGCACTGAGTGACTGCTCTCGTCAGGCAGTCTGGATCTGGCAGATGATGGGTGAGCTCGGCTATAAGCTGCACCCGATCCCCATTTGTGGTGACAATCAAGGATCGCTCTTCATGGCAGAAAATCCAGTCACCGAAAAACGATCAAAACATATCCGTCTGCTCGCTGGTAATACTAATTACTATGCGGATGATCTATTCTCTTATCACTTGTGTATCACTAAAGTAATATACTAAGCAAGGGGGAGTGTTGAAATACGACACTTGTATTGTATAAAGATAGCTCAGTAGCGTCTGAGTTTGAATAGGAGTTCATTCGATCTTCTTACACAACCACAATATCTGTTACAATCGTCTCAAGATCCCCTATGTATCTCTTTTTCCTCTTGCTATTTCTCCCTCTTCACCTTCACTTGTATTCACAATGTATCTTAGACCTCAGGTGATTTCGCTTACTTCACATCACTGACAGTCCACTCTTCTCCGATTCCTTTCCTACTCTTTCCTATCATTGATCCGATATCTCCCTATCTCTATGTCTATCTTTTGACTCATGATGATGTCATTCATCAGTCATCGCTTACTGTACTGTCTAGACCTCCGCAGCTTCTGACTCATTCCATACTGCGGGTGACTCGTCCTTTCCATGCGGTTCCACCGCCTTCCATCTCTTTAGTACTTAAGGACTCATCTCTTTACTTGTAAACCTCTAAGCTAGAGCTACTTGAAATCCACTCAGAGTTTTCAGCCAAAATCTCATGTGCTCTCGTTCTTTGTCTCCTCAGTACTCCAGCCCTCTCGGGTGTGTCTCTAGTCCCTAGTCTTCGAGTAACGAGACTCTTCGTGAGTTCCTCCTCGTAAGAACACTTAGTCTTCCGGCTTCGCCAGACGTTACGTCTGCTCGGCCTATCCTTCATCTTAGCCTTCACCTTCAAGTCTACAACCAACCCTACCTGGGCCAGCTATAACAAAAGCTCTAGCTTATCTCCTACGGTCATCATCACTGTGATCTGTCGCCACCATTTCTTCAAGAACCCCCTACGAGACCGGAGCGGAACACTCCCTCCATCCTTAGAAACCCCTTAGCCACTTCGTCCCATCAGCACTCGCTATCCACCTCCTCTTGGAGAGAAGAACCCGCAGCTTCAGAAAACTTCCCAGACTCCCCAGACGTCCTTCCTCAACACTCTAGTGACGAGGACGAGACTGACTCAGAGCTTCCCCTTCTTTCTTATGAAGAACAGGAAGAAACCCTTTCCCTTGACACAGAACTTGCCCACCAACTCTCCTCTAGTCTAGTCCTTCCACGAGTACCTACTCCCCCTTCCACCTCCCCTCGAACTCCTAGCGGAAACATCTTCGCTCATCCACCGCCGAATCCCATTCCTCGACTAATTCCTCCTACTATGTCTAAACCTACCGAGTTCCGAATGTCCCCCCCAGATCCCTACGATGGCAATCATCGCAAGGCCCTACCCTGGCTACATTCGGTACAGAGATACCTTGTCATCAACGAAGAAGTTTATAAACTTGATGAGCAAAAGATCTGTTACGCCCTTTCCTATATGAAAGAGGGAACTGCCGCCACTTGGGCTGACACCTTCACTGTGAAACACCTCGATGGAGGAGGTACCACCCTCGGAACCTGGGGAGAATTCGTCAAAGAGTTCAAAGCAACCTTTGAACATTCCAACTCTGCAGCCAATGCTCTTGCTTGGCTTACCACCCAGAGGATGATCGAGAAGTCCCCTGGCAAATACTCTATGTCCCTCACCTCATACATCGCCCAATTCCAGAGCAACATCGCTATTTCTAAAGTAAGCGAAGAATTGACCCTCTGCCACTACTTCTCTTTGGGTATTCCCCCTTCCTTATCCGGGAAGATCTACCTCATGGAGGAAGTTCCCACTACCATCACCAAATGGTATTCTCATGCCCAAAGGATTGACGACCAACAACGTCGTGCTTTCCTCACCTCCCAACAACACAAAGGGCGATCCTTCGCCAATCCCTTCACCTCTACCTCGACCAACAACACTAGGGAACGAGACTCTAATGCCATGGATGTCGATGCTGTACGCACAAATATTCCAAAGCTCACCCCCTCGGAAAGGGAACGATGCTTTAAAGAAGGACTTTGTCTTCATTGCAGGAAATTTGGACACAATGCCGCTTCCTGCTCCACATTCTCGACCCATGCCACTTCCTTCAAGAAAACGACTAGAAAAGTCGCTAAAGCTGAAGAAGACTTACCGGACCTAGAGGACGTCGAGGATGACGATGAAGATGATGACGATGAAGCAAAGGTTGTAGGACGAGTCAACCTCACTCTGGATTTTTGAAAAGGAGACCTCGTTCGACACAAGGATCTCCTATCGCTACTTGTGCACCTGTATTAGTATCTTCTTCCTCAAAAGCAATGAAGATCCCTGTTTCTCTAGTAACACCCTCGCACTCCTTAAAAGTCGTCGAAACTTCCGCTCTCATTGATAGTGGTGCAGAAATCTCCTGCATCGACTGGGCTTTCGTCCGAAGGAACAACCTCCCTCGAGACTGCCTCCCCACTCCTATCCGAGTCCGAAATGTCGACCAATCTACTAACCGGAAAAGCGACATCCTCTTTTCCACCACCCTTTTCCTAGACATTGGGAAGATCACTCAGAAGGTCGTCTTCCACATCATGGACTGCGGAAATGAAAACGTAATCCTAGGACTCCCTTGGCTCCAAGGAGCAAACCCCACCATCGATTGGGAAAGACAAACTCTTACCATCCCAGAATCTATAGACCAATCTGTGGATCTGTATCATCTACATGTTGCCGATCTCAAACGACACGATTCCCATTTCCGCAAACCCAACCACTCCCCTTTGAAAACCAAACCTCCTCGTCATACCGAAGTACACCCCACTCGTGATAGAAAACTATATAGGTTTCTCAGCTTCAAAACCAAATCTCAGTTCCTCGAACGTGCTACAGTCAACAGGGTCCTTTGTCGAGTAATGCACTGTGGTTCTGGTTTCATCCCCAAAGGCTCCCCTTTTGTTGCTCATCTCACCACCGCCACCAATCTTGCTGTAGAAGCAGAGAGATCCAAACCAAAAACTACCCTTCCCCCAGCATACGCGGCTTACTCCTCGGTATTCTCCGAAGAAGCCTCGTCTCGCCTTCCCCCTTCTCGCCCCTATGATCACGCCATACAGCTCGACGACACCTTCGTACCTAAGATCGGGAAAGTTTACCCTCTCTCCCCAGATGAGCAGAAAGCCACTGAAGCTTTCTTTGATGAGAAGGTCGATAGCTCGTCCTCCATACCGTTCCGATAGGCGTCTTGGACGATCCTCGTTGTCAACGGGTCGTGCACCTCTCGGAGGCCTCCGCCTTGGCGGGGCTGAACTACTAGTACCTGAGGTACTGGAGTAGACAGGGA